>VZSC01011959.1:11683-43151 GCA_013398225.1 Steatornis caripensis
GACAGGACAAGGGGCAATGGGCACGAACTGGAACACAGGAAGTTCCACCTGAACATGAGGAGGAACTTCTTTCCTGTGAGGGTAACAGAGCACTGGCACAGGCTGCCCAGAGAGGTTGTGGAGTCTCCTTCTCTGGAGATATTCAAAACCCGCCTGGATGCATTCCTGTGCAACCTGCTCTAGGCTAACCTGCTTTAGCAGGGGGGTTGGACTAGATGATCTCGAGGTCCCTTCCAACCCCTACCATTCTATGATTCTATGATTCTATGATTCTATTTTCAATGCTATAAAGTTTCAGTTAGTGGTGGATAAGAGGAACTGACTGATTGCTGAGGTGAGAATGGAATCACTGGAAAGAGATGGCCAAATGTAGAAAGCTGAAGAACTGAACTCTAAGAGGGGACATTGCCATGGACAGCTTACTGTTGGAAAGAGAGGAGAATCTTCCTTTCATTCTTTGCCTCTTACTCTGAGCTGAATTTGCTAGAGCCCTCCTTTTACTGATTTATCCAGGTCTTTGCAGATTCTGATAAAAATCTGTAACCCAGAATGAAATTATCCACTGTTTTGCAGGATTAGTTTTCTGCCACATGAGGCAGTTGAAGAGTTGAATCAGCCTGCAGAGGAGTACAACAAGCATCAGAGTTGGTGCAAGGTAAGTAGTGAGATCATGAGGCAAGTGTAGGCAGAGAGGAAGAGCTGAGCAGGAAAAAAGATATTGCCTTTCTGTGGTAAGCTGTTAGATCTGCGTAAATCATCATGTTTAACTGTATTCTAATTTCACCTAAGGAAAAAGCAACTTTTGAATCCTGCCCTGTAACATTCTGACCACCAAAGCTCTCAAGTTTAATCTGTTCTACCTAGGGGATATATTGATAGTATGTGATAATTTCTAGCTAGTACATGCTTTTAAAGAAACAATATACAAAAATTAGCTGTGAGTCTTTACAGTCTAGACATGAGATACAAACATACTAGAAATATTACAAGGTAGACAGAAAAAACAATTTGATTTAATTTCAGGACCTGGAAGTTTTTACAGTAGTTTATTTATTTTTATGACTTAAAAAAAAACCCAACAGCAAAGCAGGAAGAGCATTTACAGGCAAAGTATCTATACTACAATAAAATATTCTAACCCTGTGATGACTATTCCTCCTTAGAATACATCTGAGCTTGGTTTTTTTATCTATAATGTAGCACTGTAATCCATCTAGAGATTCATGTGCATCCATTCATTATTTCTACTTGGCTATTCAGATGGGATGGCAATTGGCATCCTGCCAAATCTTTGTTCTAAACCATAGAGAATAAAAGATTTGCTGGACTCTTAAGAAAATACACAGTTAAACAAATAAAGTAAATAATTTTAAGAGCAATTGAGCTAAATGAGTCGTGGTTGTCTTTGCATATCTTAACTTACTGCAAATTCTTGATAGAAACTTCTATTGCATTAGCATCTTTTAATGCTCCCTCTCATGTACCTCTACATGCACAATCATAAGTGTTCATATGCAAGGATTCTCTGGTCAGTTCACATCAGAAAATTTTTTCTTATTGAGGGACTTATGCTAACTGTCCTCTCAGATCTATTTTTGTCTAACTGGTAGAAATTGTATTGCCCTTGAGATGTTTTCCCTGAGATAAATACAAGTGTTCTTGAAGTCTTCTGAAACAGATACAGAGAGAGGCAATGTGACAGTGTAAACTTAACTACGATCTAATCAAAAAGGAATGTAGATCTAGGAAGTATTGCTGAAAGAGATGTGTGACAACATGAAATACATAGCAATGACTTTTCTGTGCAAGCAGCTGCTTCTCCTAGGTATGGATACACCTGTAGAAATACATACATACATACATACATACATACGGACATTTATTTTGTAAACACAGTTCCATGCATTTCTTGGGATAATACTCTGAACAGACAGTGGTTACCAACATCTGTAGTTCCTGCTGGCAGGGGATGAGGGTGTCAGAATTATGCAGAGTAGTGTGCACAATATTGGCTTCAAATACAAAAACTTACATTAAGGAGGAAATCAACACATTAATCAGTAGTATTAACTACTTCAGTCAAGGAATAAAGAGAACTTACCCACTCCTTATCTCTGCTCAAGTATTTGTTCAGGTAATTTTTTCATCTCCTTTTAAAGTCATTGGCCAAGTGGTTCACCTTTCCCACATCTGATTCTGAGCTACCTCTGACATGTAAGGACATTGATGAAGTAACTCCTTTGTCTTCTAACCGCTACAGTCCTGGCAACTTCTCAACTACAGAGCTCTACATCCTATTCAACTGTAGCTTCTTCTTACATGCAAATCTGGCTAGACATAATTGGAGACCTTCCACTGTGTCAAAGGCACCCAAGTGTCTACCTAACACTTGTAATGTTCATGTGGCCAAATCTCTGTTCCTCTCACCAGAAAAATAAACCAGAACAAAGAAGGTCTGAGTCATGTTTCCTGCAGTTTAAAAGCTGAAATACCTCAGGCATTCTTTAGGGAAAGCAGGTCTTCATAAATGACAAAGAGATAGGCTTGGTAGCAATCATATTTTACCCCGTGGAAAAGACTCAGTTAAGATATTGCTGAATGTAGGCTGCCAAAGTGAAACAAAGAAAATCACTCAACAGCACTTTGTCACTGTTAAGCAGGTATTCTTTAATGCAGCGCTAGGGGATGGTTCCACCAAACATGCCAACAGTTGCCCTCANGAACTGGAACACAGGAAGTTCCACCTGAACATGAGGAGGAACTTCTTTCCTGTGAGGGTAACAGAGCACTGGCACAGGCTGCCCAGAGAGGTTGTGGAGTCTCCTTCTCTGGAGATATTCAAAACCCGCCTGGATGCATTCCTGTGCAACCTGCTCTAGGCTAACCTGCTTTAGCAGGGGGGTTGGACTAGATGATCTCGAGGTCCCTTCCAACCCCTACCATTCTATGATTCTATGATTCTATGATTCTATTTTCAATGCTATAAAGTTTCAGTTAGTGGTGGATAAGAGGAACTGACTGATTGCTGAGGTGAGAATGGAATCACTGGAAAGAGATGGCCAAATGTAGAAAGCTGAAGAACTGAACTCTAAGAGGGGACATTGCCATGGACAGCTTACTGTTGGAAAGAGAGGAGAATCTTCCTTTCATTCTTTGCCTCTTACTCTGAGCTGAATTTGCTAGAGCCCTCCTTTTACTGATTTATCCAGGTCTTTGCAGATTCTGATAAAAATCTGTAACCCAGAATGAAATTATCCACTGTTTTGCAGGATTAGTTTTCTGCCACATGAGGCAGTTGAAGAGTTGAATCAGCCTGCAGAGGAGTACAACAAGCATCAGAGTTGGTGCAAGGTAAGTAGTGAGATCATGAGGCAAGTGTAGGCAGAGAGGAAGAGCTGAGCAGGAAAAAAGATATTGCCTTTCTGTGGTAAGCTGTTAGATCTGCGTAAATCATCATGTTTAACTGTATTCTAATTTCACCTAAGGAAAAAGCAACTTTTGAATCCTGCCCTGTAACATTCTGACCACCAAAGCTCTCAAGTTTAATCTGTTCTACCTAGGGGATATATTGATAGTATGTGATAATTTCTAGCTAGTACATGCTTTTAAAGAAACAATATACAAAAATTAGCTGTGAGTCTTTACAGTCTAGACATGAGATACAAACATACTAGAAATATTACAAGGTAGACAGAAAAAACAATTTGATTTAATTTCAGGACCTGGAAGTTTTTACAGTAGTTTATTTATTTTTATGACTTAAAAAAAAACCCAACAGCAAAGCAGGAAGAGCATTTACAGGCAAAGTATCTATACTACAATAAAATATTCTAACCCTGTGATGACTATTCCTCCTTAGAATACATCTGAGCTTGGTTTTTTTATCTATAATGTAGCACTGTAATCCATCTAGAGATTCATGTGCATCCATTCATTATTTCTACTTGGCTATTCAGATGGGATGGCAATTGGCATCCTGCCAAATCTTTGTTCTAAACCATAGAGAATAAAAGATTTGCTGGACTCTTAAGAAAATACACAGTTAAACAAATAAAGTAAATAATTTTAAGAGCAATTGAGCTAAATGAGTCGTGGTTGTCTTTGCATATCTTAACTTACTGCAAATTCTTGATAGAAACTTCTATTGCATTAGCATCTTTTAATGCTCCCTCTCATGTACCTCTACATGCACAATCATAAGTGTTCATATGCAAGGATTCTCTGGTCAGTTCACATCAGAAAATTTTTTCTTATTGAGGGACTTATGCTAACTGTCCTCTCAGATCTATTTTTGTCTAACTGGTAGAAATTGTATTGCCCTTGAGATGTTTTCCCTGAGATAAATACAAGTGTTCTTGAAGTCTTCTGAAACAGATACAGAGAGAGGCAATGTGACAGTGTAAACTTAACTACGATCTAATCAAAAAGGAATGTAGATCTAGGAAGTATTGCTGAAAGAGATGTGTGACAACATGAAATACATAGCAATGACTTTTCTGTGCAAGCAGCTGCTTCTCCTAGGTATGGATACACCTGTAGAAATACATACATACATACATACATACATACGGACATTTATTTTGTAAACACAGTTCCATGCATTTCTTGGGATAATACTCTGAACAGACAGTGGTTACCAACATCTGTAGTTCCTGCTGGCAGGGGATGAGGGTGTCAGAATTATGCAGAGTAGTGTGCACAATATTGGCTTCAAATACAAAAACTTACATTAAGGAGGAAATCAACACATTAATCAGTAGTATTAACTACTTCAGTCAAGGAATAAAGAGAACTTACCCACTCCTTATCTCTGCTCAAGTATTTGTTCAGGTAATTTTTTCATCTCCTTTTAAAGTCATTGGCCAAGTGGTTCACCTTTCCCACATCTGATTCTGAGCTACCTCTGACATGTAAGGACATTGATGAAGTAACTCCTTTGTCTTCTAACCGCTACAGTCCTGGCAACTTCTCAACTACAGAGCTCTACATCCTATTCAACTGTAGCTTCTTCTTACATGCAAATCTGGCTAGACATAATTGGAGACCTTCCACTGTGTCAAAGGCACCCAAGTGTCTACCTAACACTTGTAATGTTCATGTGGCCAAATCTCTGTTCCTCTCACCAGAAAAATAAACCAGAACAAAGAAGGTCTGAGTCATGTTTCCTGCAGTTTAAAAGCTGAAATACCTCAGGCATTCTTTAGGGAAAGCAGGTCTTCATAAATGACAAAGAGATAGGCTTGGTAGCAATCATATTTTACCCCGTGGAAAAGACTCAGTTAAGATATTGCTGAATGTAGGCTGCCAAAGTGAAACAAAGAAAATCACTCAACAGCACTTTGTCACTGTTAAGCAGGTATTCTTTAATGCAGCGCTAGGGGATGGTTCCACCAAACATGCCAACAGTTGCCCTCAGGGGCTGAGTTTTAAACACTTTTAATTACATATTCATCAGTTTTTCAAACTGAGACAAAGAAATGTCATACATGTCTAAATTAGCTCCACTTGCCTAATACATGTATGTTAACTGACTTTCACACAAGTGTACTACAGCACTCGGTGGTCTCAGGTGGTCGTCAGCTGGATCTTCATCCCCTCTTAGGCACTTCCTCACTTGTCAGTTCATTGACCTCTCTCCTTTGCGCAGACTCAGTTCCCATTGTTCTCATTGCCAGGCCGCAAGACTAATTCTGACCAGATTAGAGTCAGTAGTTCCTTTCTTATCATGTTGCTGCATTCCTCGGGGCTAGCAGTTTCTTCTCTTATCTTGTCCTTGTACTCCTCATTTGCGGAGCTGGCCCCTCAAGAGGTTAGTTTATTACACCAATCCACAACCAACCACAGCTGTGTTAGTATTACTCAAACATACGGTTAATGATACATCCTATGACTACAAAACCAATAGCGATATATATTCTATAGCTATTAGACCAACAGTAATACATTCTATAACCATTATGTTCCTTTCAAAACAAAGCTGAAATATAAGTCATTGCAGATCCTTTGAGATATATTTAGGGCTTTGAGCAATTAAAGAAATGTTTTATTCTGCATCTTAAAAAAAAAGACATTGTGATGAGGCCAGAAATAACCAATTTAACTTTTTTTTTTTATCACAGAGTCACAGAATCGCAGAATGGTAGGTGTTGGAAGAGACCTCTAGAGATCAACTAGTCCAACCCCCCTGCTAAAGCAGGTGCCCCTAGAGCAGGTTGCACAGGAACACATCCAGGCAGGTTTTGAATATCTCCAGAGAAGGAGACTCCACTACCTCCCTGGGCAGCCTGTTCCAGTGCTCTGTCACCCTCACAGGAAAGAAGTTCCTCCTCATGTTCAGGTGGAACTTCCCTGTGTTCCAGTTTGTGTCCATTGCCCCTTGTCCTGTCTCTGGGCACCACTGAAAAGAGTCTGGCCCCATCCTCTTGACACCTGCCTTTTAGACATTTATAAACATTGATGAGATCCCCTCTCAGTCTCCTCTTCTCCAGGCTGAAGAGACCCAGCTCTCTCAGCCTTTTCTCATAAAAGAGATGCTCTAGTCCCCTAATCATCTTCATAGACCTCCGCTGTACTTTCTCCAGTAGTTCCCCATCTCTCTTGAACTGGGGAGCCCAGAACTGGACACAGTACTCCAGTGTGGCCTCATCAGGGCGGAGTCGACAGGCAGGATCACCTCCCTCAACCTGCTGGCCACACTCTTCTTAATGCACCCCAGGATACCATTGGCATTCTTGGCCACAAGGGCACATTGCTGGCCCATAGTGAGCCTGTTGTCCACTAGCACTCCCAGGTCCTTGTCCGCAGAGCTGCTCTCCAGCAGGACAGCCCCCAGCCTGTACTGGCACATGGTTCCTCCCTAGATGCAAGACCCTACACATACCCTTGTTGAACTTCATCAGGTTCCTCTTCGCCCAACTCTCCAGCCTGTCCAGGTCACGCTGAATGGCAGCACAGCCTTCCGGTGAGTCAGCCGCTCCCCCCCACTTTGTATCACCAGCAAACTTGCTGAGGGTACGCTCTGTCCCTTCATCCAGGTGGTTGATGAGTATGTTGAACAGGGCTGGACCCAGCACTGACCTCTGGCGAACACCGCTGGTCACAGGCTTCCAAGTAGACTGCACCACTGATTACAACCCTCTGTGCTCTGCCATTCAGCCAGTTCCTGGTCCAGCTCAATGTCCACTCATGTAGCCCACACTTCCTAAGCTTGCCCATGAGGATGTTGTGGGAGACAGTGTCAAAAGCCTTGCTGAAGTCAAGGTAGGCGACATCCACTGCTCTCCCCTTATCTACCCAGCCAGTCATGCCATCATAGAAGGCTATGAGATTGGCCAAGCAGAATTTTCCCTTGCTGAATCCATGTTGACTACTCCTGATAGTCGTCTTCTCTTCCATGTGCTTTGAGATGACTTTCAGTATGAGCTGGTCCATCACCTTTCCAGGGACGGAGGTGAGACTGACTGACCTGTATTTTCCTGGGTCCTCCTTCTTGCCCTTTTTGAATATTGGAGTGACATTGACTTTCCTCCAGTCCTCAGGCACCTCTCCTGTTTTCCACGACTTTTCAAAGATGGTGGAGACTGGCCTGTCAATAACATCTGCCAGCTCCCTCATCATTCATGGGTGCATCCCATCAGGGCCCATGGGCTTGTGCGTGTTCAATTTGCCTAAGTGGTCTTTGACCCAATCCTTCTTGACCACAGAGAAGTCTTCATTTCTCCAGGCTTTCTCTCTTACCTCCCTCATACTACTAAACTATAACTAAAAACTTTATATTATAGTGAAAAGGATCTGTAACTTTTGGACACAGATTTTTTTATATCATATTGTAGAAATTCTAGCTTTTGAAAACAACTGCAGCAAAGCTGGAGCTTCAATTGTGTTCAATTGTGTTCTAAATGATATTACACAAAATTATACTGAAACCTTTATTCTTCTAATATTAGTCAGATGCAAATATGTGCTATTGTGAAATGACATCTGTACCTAACCACATCTGTACAAATAGTGCACAATGCATTCTCTTAAAACTTAATTTTAATAGGAAACTCCAGATATGGAAAGCTCTGCACATATAATGGAAAATGCTCTTATTTTAGCTTTTCTGTTTCACAGAGATGTATCAAGCTAACTAAGAATTTTGGATTGGTGA
The DNA here is from genome assembly GCA_013398225.1 of Steatornis caripensis. NCBI lineage: Eukaryota > Metazoa > Chordata > Aves > Caprimulgiformes > Steatornithidae > Steatornis > Steatornis caripensis. The sequence goes on from VZSC01011959.1 coordinate 19,836, forward strand.
AAATTAAGAATGGTGAAAGCAAGTGATGAGGAGCTCAAAAAACGTTATTCAGGCTTCTCTGCAGTCTCTGCAAGACACCGTGTAGGGTCCCAGCACTACAGTCGTCTACATGGTTATTAACGTTTCTTTAATATATTTAAATATAAGTCAGGCAGGGTCAGTGCTTAAAAAAGAAAGCTCTCAAGACATCTCATACTATTAAAATAAGTGCTTTGCTGATTTAATAATTTGATAATATAAATTTTTGAGGATGGGCTGTTGTCATATATTACGGAGTGTATAAGAATACATTGGAGAGTAAACGGTCATTAAAATTCATCTAGCTTTGTGCTTAGGGCTAGTACTAGGGCTAGTATTAAACTCCAAGGACTTAATGTGAAACATAACTACAATCTAGTTTATGTTGCTGGGTTGTCAATGTAACTTAGCATGTGAAATACTTAGACTAATGTGCGAAAAAGCGCACTTCCAGGTTTATGAAAGAGACACAACAAGTACATGTTTGGGAAGAGGGCCTGAGCTCTGATGGACCTCTGGCCCTCCTCCCTTCCCACCCCCAAAGAATAGTAAAAACTAGGTTTCTTCTTGTTTTAGGTAAAATAAATGTAGGACCTTCAGATTTTGAGTTCTTCCAGATTAATCAACTCCCACTTTCTTCTTTTCCAACAATCAGCAGTTTAAAAATTCACATATTAAAGAAAAAATTTGTATTTAGTCACTCAGGTGACTGGAGAAGTGTAGTGGTCAGGGAAGAGAGGGCAGGTAAGGCAGTAATTAAGCTAAACATAGAAATTAAGGGTAAATAGCGACAAACGGAGCTCGGCGGTGAGATGCAGGCAAAGCTGGCCTGGCCAGGCTCAGCAGCATTGCCACAGCCGACATGCGTCCCCGGGGCCTCTGTGCAGCAGCCGGCGCGCCCCAGAGCCACACGGAGGCCTGCGGGACAGCGTCCGCGTCCCACTGCGGCCGGGTCGTTCTTCCTCTGCAGCGGCAGGGCGGTGGCCGGCATTCGGGTTACGCAACCGAAATATCCCAGACGAGCAGAGGGGTAGGGGACCGACATCCCGAAACTCCTTTTCCCGCGGTTCGGAGTCGCGCAGCGCGCTACGCCCCAAAGAGCCCGAGCCCCTGCCCCGGCCCCCCTGGGCGTGAGACTGGTAGGGAGGTGGGTCTGCGTGAGGAGTAGGCGGTGCAGCGTGGCTCAGCCGTGGGGTGAAAGGGGAGCACGCACGGAGTCGTGGGGAGATGTTTGGTGCGGAATCGCTTTCCTGAGAAAGCTGCTGAGCAGGGAGCCGCGGACCGAGCCCACTGTGCTCCCGGCCGCTCGAGGGGCTGTATAGAGTCGGTAACCAGTGACTGCAGCGTGAGGGGCCGCAGCACCCCGGCGGAGACCGAGACAGCGTCCGTTCTGGGAGCATGCGACTACAGGAGAAGTGAAGAGTGGTAGCTGCGCACCCACGTCATCCTCTTCCCGCTCGCCAGGGCTTCGCTCTCGTGGGCTGAGGGCGTACTGCGGGAGGAAAATGGAGCCGTTTCCCAGCGGTGAGTACCGCGGCAGAGCCGCGCTGCTAGAGGCCGCACTCCGAGCCAGCGGTGGAGCTCGGGACAGGGGCGCGCGGCCTCCCCACGGCAGACCTGCCTTGCTTCCTGGCACCGGCGCTCACGAGCGAGCCTCTGCGCCGCAGGGCCCGGTCGCAGCGGGGCTCCCGGCAGAGCTGCCTGCCCAGAGGAATAGAGGAGGCTTCTTAGCCGTGCAGCCGCAGTGATCCACGGCTTGGAAATTACCTCAGATCTTGTTTTATTTGGGTTAATTAGGCACACGTCTTTAACTAGGAAGGTGAGAGGAGGCTCTTTCTCTGTTTTGCTACTGTTGCGCATTTTATTGCCCGTCCATAGTCTCATGGTGGCAGGTAACCGACATTACGAAGCCGGGGCAACTTGTACACCAAGGGGTGCTCTGACTATGTATTCCTCGGAGGAAAAAGCCTTATATGCGTCCAGAATGCCAAAGCCATCATGACCCTCTGATGCGAGGGAGGAACCGGACGCTCTGTTCATGGCGTTTTCCTGGTCGAGGTGTATTAGTCAGTGTCTCCTCCCAGCGAGGGAAATGGGAAATAAAATACAAAATGACCTAGGGTGTTTGAAACAATTGTTCACGGTGTTCCTGGAAGCCAGAAAGCTTTCAGAATTGTCTGTGCTTGACAGAAGTGCTTGAAATAACAATGTGGTTGCAGCTTTGAAATAAGCATACAGGAGCATTTATTTACATCGTGATACAGCAGCAAGTAGGCATCCTGTGCTTGTGACTGAAAGGAAGCTATGTGAAGTCCATGTTACTACTGCCTCTGTATTAGTAACACATTCTACCTGTTACGGGCAGAGAAGGAAATGAAATTCTCAGCTCAAACTGAAACTAAAATATGTTCGGTTAGATGCAAGACCATAGCCAAATACGGAATTAGGACAAGGCACTAGGTAAAACAGCAGCCTTACTGAAAATGCAGCATTTTTATTACAGGTGGGATTTGGTCTGTCAAATGACAAGCATGCTGGGTAGCCATAGCTAAAGCACGAGGTCAGGTTTGCTGCATTATATTTTAACTCCTCAGTGAGCGACCAGTTCAGAGTACAAAACTTCTGCCAAATTCAGAAAAACCCCATGCAATTTTTCTGTTTCACTTGACAAATAACATTATTGCTTCATGCATCTCTCTTCTCAAATACACTAAAAATTCACTATTCTTTGTATGCCTCTGGTTTTAGAATCTGAAGGTTGTGAACTCTGGGCATATTTTGTTGGTTTAACTAGCAAGATGGACATTTTCCTTTTTTTTTTTTAATTACAGTTCTATGGAGGGAGTTTTTTGTCATGTTAATTTTACAGTTTGTACAAGCAGTTAATGTTTTGTACTTTTTTTTGACGTTTTGTACTTGATCCTGGCCTTCGTAGAAGATCTTTCAACTACAGCTTATTACAATCACAGGGTTGTAATCAGCGTTCCTGTATGCATGGTAAAAAGACCTTGTCTTTAGAAATAATGCAGTTTCGGGGATCATTTTTTTAATGTCTCCTTGCTAAGTCCATTCCCTTTGAGAGAGGCAGCTATCACTTTAAAAAGTCTGTTTGACGTAATACTGTTACAGCATTGTGCAACAAAACATTTAAAAAATTCTGCTCTTTATCCATGCAACTGGAAGAAATAGCAGTGTGGGTCTAAGCATACAACTCAAAGGTACTTTGTGCTGCTACTGAGAAGTTATGTTCATATACAGAGCTTCCTAATTTTGTTACATGAAGTGAGAAGCCTGGAGATGATGGTAAGAAAATTTGGAGCTGAAGCTGGTCAATGAATTTCCTTCAGAAAGCTAGCTCTGCTGGAATGGACACTAAAGAGACTGTGCAAATATTAGAACAGAGGTGTTGCTCATTATACTGGTGATCTTGAGGCATATTTGGTGCTCAAGAGCAGCTGCTAAAATCTTAAGTGAAGAGAATGCTTACTCTATTGGCTTTTTGAATAGAGTTTTCATTTCATCATCATGAATGGTGATCTGGCAGCTTTTGTGGGCATAAAGTCTTTCAAATAATCTGTGCTTCATGGTAACGGAAAGATTTTTTGTTTTGTCTTACTGAGTAGTAATGAATTTTGTTGGTGTGTCTGTATTTTGATTTCCTGAGCAAAGTGCTATGTAAATACAGAGGAAAAGATGGCTGTCACATGAAGCTTAGAATATTATATTTGCAGCTCTCTGAGTTCTTTGAGGCTTACTCTTGTAAAACGGAGGGAACAGACTGAGTCTCAAGATTTTCCAAAAGCATTTCAGTTGGATTCAGAACTCTGATGCCCCTTTGTCAAAACAATTTCTTGTTTTACTTTAGTGATGTAGAGCTGTGTCAGAATGGATATGTACCATGAAATAGTCTTTAAGGCAGCAAGTGCACTAAAGTAGATATGGCAGATAACTGTTTTTCTAATTCATTATTTAGTGGTTTTAGTCTTTAAATAAAAGCAAAAACACAGCCATAATTAATTTCAAAAGTCAAACCCTTATCTTTCCCTTGAAATGCAAGTGGGTGTGCTGAATGCTGTATTGTTTGACTAGTTTATCCAGTGGAAATACGTAGATAGCCTAAATAAAAATATTTAAGATTTCCTGTTTGACTTCACCCTCTGCACCCCCTACCCCTGCACTGGAAACCTGGGTCCCATCCCCTTTGGAGAGATCTCTGCTATGCCTTGCCTCCTGCCCAGGAGTTTAGTTGGACATAATGTGTGATGTCTGTAGCTCTGGAAGAACAGTTATTTGCAGAGCTATTTTTATGGTCTGGAATAGCTGAGTTAATAATGTAATCATAGAATATCTCGAGTTGGAAGGAACCCATAAGGGTCATTGAGTCCAACGCCCTGCTCGTCGCAGGACTACCTAAAAATAAACCATATGACTAAGAGCATTGTCCAGACACTCCTTGAACTCTGACAAGCTTGATGCTGTGACCGCTTCTCTGAGGAGCCTGTACCAGTGACTGACCACCCTCTCAGTGAAGAGGGGTTTGTAATGTCCAATCTGAACTTCCTCTGAATGCTATAAATGTTATAAAATTAATAAATATTTTAGAAATGGTTACTGATGAGATTTGATACAAATTCCTCTATTTTATGTGATTATTTTTAATTTGAGATCTTTCCAGAAATATGATTAATCAAAATGTAATTAAAAGCACATGGAAAACTTCCTTGTTGTTGCACATAATTTTTCTTTCTAAGCTGTATGATGTCAAATTCCTCTGAATTGGGAACTGCAAATTAATGAGCAGAATTTATTAATTCTGACCAGTATACAGTTTCACTAAAAAAACCCAACCAAACAAAAGAAATACTGAATACAGGGGATATGTTGTGTAGTTTGGGTCATCTCTCTTTTGGACAGTATTATAAAATATTTTGCAAGTCTTTTGCTTTTATTTTTAGATTGCATGAGTCCCTGAAAGATCATTTCACCATTTCCTGTTTAATACATTAAACATGGAACTTTTCCATTATAAATGAAAGGAAAAGGTAGAAGTGAGCTATTACAGTGCTTCTCACTTAAAACAGGTGATGTGCATAAAGAAGTAACTACAGAAGGGATAACTTGTAATGATCTGCTGAAATGCAAATAACATTCACTTACATTCTTGAATTAATTTTATCCTTTTGTTTACACAGCAAATAGAAACTTTGAAATTAATTACATAACTAAACTGATGGGCAAAATAAAAAGTCTCTCATGGGAAGAAGTGATGTTTTTTGTAGAAGGTAGAAATAAACCAAGTAAGATAATGTCATTTACAAAATGGGAAGTGACATTTGCAAAATCTAGTTATTTCAGCTAGTTCCTGTCTGTTCCGAAATGTTTTCTTTCTTTGTGTTAGTTTTGTTCAGTCTATAAATGTATTGGAGGTTGCAGCAGCACGCTCTGTGTGCAAAGCTTGAGTCTATTGGGGGCCATTGACTTTTATGGGGAACCAGCCGTGTATTTACTTACAGCTTCAGGGCTTAACACTGCTTTTTATTTAAGCCTTTCCTTTGTATAAAATCTGACAATTTCTTCTGCAGTAATAATGAATTGTTAACACATCAAAAGGCTAGTCTTTTGTATTTCTGTTGTATCTTTTCCTCTCATTTTGCTATTTTCTTTTTCTTGTAGCAGCATGTGTGTTCTGAAATGTATATACATTCTAGTAACAGTGATGTGGCCAATGATATGTACCTTATTGGGCAAAGCAACCCAGAGTACTCACAAAATCAAAATAGCTGTCTGTATGCACGGCTTGTTGATTGGAACTCTATTGGGATTGGTTCTAAAGTGACCCTGCTGGTATTTCTGGAGAAATCTTTCACAAACCTGCTGTATGGGTTGGTCTGGCACCCTGTGCAGTCTCTGTGCAGCTGCAGAGCTGCAGCTCTCCCACCTCCTTTTTCCATGGTGAGAATGAGTGAAAGAGATGATCCCAGGATACCTTCTGAAAAGTGTCTGGTATCTGAGCTGCCCCCACTCCCATGGTGGTGGTTGCAATGAAGCTGATTTCAAAGGTGGTATGTGATACCTGCGCAAGGTTTTAGAGCAATTTAGATCTCAGTATTTCTTGATCTACTATGCAGGCATGCTGCTGCTTCTTTCTCTGTCGAAGTCCTTCGTCTTGTTATGTAATGAGACTGACAAAAAATTAAGGACATGCGTTGTGGCCCTGTTAAGACCATATAAAATTTACTGTGTTGCAAGTCATAGGCAATAACCTTTAGACATTCTTGCTCATGTGAGCTGAAATACCAGTTATGAAGCAGTGAACACGCAGTACTTGCTTTTGACTTATGAATGGTTTTGTATTGTATTATGACTCGAGTTGTCACCTGTGTAGTAAGTAACAATTGTAATCCAGAAGGAAGATTGAGGTTTTTTTTTTTTAGTAACTCTTTAAGATGAGAGGTTATGATAGTTTGAATTTATTGCTTTAGGGAACAACAACAACAAAAAAGACTAAGCATGCATCAGATTGTATGCAATCTGTCAGATTGTATACCCGACAGTATGCTAGATGTTTTGCAAAGTTCTCTTAAAAATTGTTCTTCAGAATGACTGATAACTGGCAGAGAAATCTTTTCTAACTTCAGCTGTAATGACCCTGATATTTATCAGCCATGAAACTGATAGACAGATACAGTGAAGAAGGCGTCCTTGCCAATCTGGGTTATGATTTTCAATAATCATTCTAAAGGAGTGGTACATGTTCTCTGGATTTTCTCTATATGATCCAGCTGATTCCTTCCAATTCATCAAATCAGAGGTAGTAAATGGTACTTTACAACAAACACCAGCTCCACACTTGGGCCAACAGCCTGCCAGAGCAGAGTTAATAATACAGCATTCTGATGTGCTGTAGTCCTCCCTGCAACGGGACTAAAGCTATCACTTCCCCTGTTACCACCCTCCCAGTTTCCTTCACCTTCTGGGGCTACCAATATTTGCACATCCTCATCCTCTTCCCCCACTTTTAAACATCTTGTCCCAATGCTACAAGCAGAACAACAGCGTGAATCTGTATCTCTGTCCTCTAGCATTGTCATCACATTAGCATCACTATCCAGAAGTTTACATTTTCTCTGAGTCTCATAATCATTTCTCAAAGTAAAGAGTAGATCAACACAGGGCACTTCATCTGATTTTCCCTGTCTCTGACAAAACAGCGTGAACTGTAAAATGATACTATATTTCAGCGTCCCTTGTTCTGGCCATTTTTCCCCATCCTCTAATTTATGTAATGGCCACCAATGAGTAGAGTACTCAATCAACCGATCTTTTGTTAAAGGCTCCCCTCCAAATTTGCCCCAATATTTCATAGTATACCCAAGAGGAGAACATTGATTCCCTTTAGATGTCTGGTTTCCCATATTTTTACCTAAAAAGAATGCTCTAATCTAAGACTTCATATACTCAAGTCATCACTGTCAAGTGTATATGAAGTTTATGAACTTTGCCAAGCAATATTATATACTACTGCTGCAAGTTATGCAGAGTAAAACAGACCAATACCAGATTTAATGCATGCACACGTACCTTAAATTATTATTGAACAATATCTCCTTTTCTTTTGCATTGTACCGTTGAGTCACTTACTCACTCTGGCTGGGGAGAATACTCACGGAGTCCCCGATCAAAAGGTTGGTGTGCACTGGAGTCCGAAGAGCAGTGTCTCCCCACCAAGAGCAGACAAGTCGAACCAGGCAAGGCATTATAGCTGTCCCATCTGGGTTGCCAGAAACTGTTGTCTGAAAAGCGGATTCGTGCCCTGCGTGCAATAAACCAATCCCGCATGTTCAGGAGAGGTGTTGTTTATTCTGTGCAAGGTGCTTGGTGGAATCATCCACAGATCAAGCACACCTCAGTTTGACAATGTTATGGTCTTTATACAATTGGATTATAATTTCTCCACCTTCTTAATACATATGTTAATATCATATACATTTATTGGTTATAAGATCAGTCATTTGTATTTAAAGATGCAGTATTTCTAAAATTTACTACCCATGCTCTGTGACTAAGGGTATTACTTCTATTGGCTGTACCTTTTACTATTAAAATGAGATTATAATGAGCTAAACTTTTGTTAGGAGCATAGTGACCTGAGTTTATTCACCAGTCTGGCTATCAAGAACAGCTGTCAGCATACCTAAATTTTCTCAAACAATCCTTTAGAATGATGACCCAAGATGCACAATCGCTAACCTATAAGATGGGGGATCTCAATCCCAGGGAAGTTACCTTGGGTGGCGTCCTGACCCAAGGGGAGAGTCACCAGTTGCAGACCGGCTGCTCTGAGGAGGACAGACTTTAATCGTCTCTCTGGTGGGGCTCCATTTATACCTTACTTGAGTCCTGATTGGCTGGGCTGCCATCTTCCAGGGCCTGCATGCCTGATACCAGCCACCTTGAGGGCAGGAAAAGCAAGGTAAGTGTGTGAAAAGAAAGTAATCAGGTTTCAACAGCCAGAAGGCCCCAGTGTTTGTCAGGTCTTTGTCAGGTTGGGTGCATCTGCCACAGCTGTAAATCAATTGTCCATGGGCAAAATTTAAGAAATCCTGTATAACTTCTGTTGGATGATACTTTAGAAGAACAAGAAAGCAATTTTTTAAATTAATGTTTGTTATTTAAGTACTTCTCTGCACTGAAAAGTTTTTTATTGCTTATTCCAAAGTTTTGAAGCATTTACTATCAAGCTATTACAATACAAGACATAATGTGACAGAGAGGGAGAGCTGGCCGTTGGGAGGAATTAAAATGTAAGTGAATCCTATGTCTTTGCTTGGAAACTAAAGTAAGGCAAGAGCTAGTTAAGAGTTTGTGACCATCCCAGGCTGCAAAGTAAGGAACCACAAGTTGATTCTTGTGTTAACTGCTCCTGTAAACAGGTGTATAGTCCTTGTAGTGAATCTGTGGACATAGTGCTCAGAGAAGAAGTAGGAAGAACCTGGTCATCTTCTAAATAATTTTGTCTTCTGCTGGGTAGCAGCAGTAGAAAGCCCAAGAGCTGCCACACTGAAAAGAGAAGAGGAACAAAGAGGAGGATGGAAAACAGAACTGTCTCTGCATTGTCTTGGACACAGGTGTCTGGGAAAGGCTGGTGGGATGTAATGAAAGCATGATGTGTGTTTCTGTTAGACGTGAAAGTGGTGAGTTAGGAGAGGGAATACCACAGTAATGTTCGCTATGTGCTGTTCTACCAGTTTTAATAGCTGGGAATACACTGTACCATCAGAAAATAAACTGAGAAAGTCTGTGCAAATTGAACAATTTACTTGATTAGGTCAGATTTATAACAAACCTGATGTTAAAAATCCTCATGGTAAGCAATTAATTTATAGAATCATAAAATCTTTTAGGTTGGAAAAGACCCTTAAGATCAGGGAGTCCAATCGTTAACCTAACACTGCCAAGTCTTCCACTAAATCGTGTCCGTAAGTGCCATGTCTACATGTCTTTTGAATTCCTTCAGGGATCATAACTCAACCACTTCCCTGGGCAGCCTGTTCCAGTGCTTGACAACTGGTTTGGTGAGCAATTTTTCCCTAATATCCAATCTAAAGCTCCCCTGGTGCAACTTGAGGCCTTTTCCTTTTGTCCTGTCACTTGCTGCTTGGCCGAAGAGGGTGACACCCACCTCAAAACAACCTCCTTTCAGGTAGTTGTAGAGAGCAGTAAGGTCTCCCCTCAGTCTCCTTTCCTCCAGTTCCCTCAGCTGCTTCTCACAAGACTTGCTTTCTAGACCCTTCAACAGTTTTATTGCCCTTCTTTGAATGTGATCCAGCACCTCAATATCTTTCTTGTAGTGAGAGGCACAAAACTGAACTGAGGTGCGACCTCACCACTGCTGAGTACAGGGGTATGATCACTTCCCTGGTCATGTTGGCCATGCTATTTCTGATCCAAGCCAGGATGCTGTTGGCCTTCTTGGCCACCTGGGCAAACTGCTGGGTCATGTTTAGGCGTCTGTCGACCAGCACCCCCAGGTCCTTTTCTGCGGGGCAGCTTTTCAGCCAGTCTTCCCGAGGTTTATACCATTACATTACACCCAAGTGCAGGACCTGGCATTTAGCCTTGTTTACTCTCATACAACTTGGCCTTGGCCCAGCCAGCCAGCCTGTCCAGATCCCTTTGTAGAGAGTTTCTACCCTCTGGCAGATCAGTACTCCTGCTGGGCTTGGTGTCATCTGCAAACTGACTGAGAGTGCACTCGATCCCCTTGTCCAGATCTTTGATAAAGACACTAAACAAAGCTGGCTCCTAATACTGAGCCTTGAGAAACCCCACTTGTGACCAGCTGCCAACTGGTTTTAACTCCATTCCTCACAACTCTTTGAGCCTGGCCATCCAGACAGTTTTGTATTCAGAGAAGAGTACATCTGTCCAACCAAATGATCAGTTGTCCAGATCAGCCGATACCAGTTTCTCCAGGAGAATGCTGTGGGAAACAATGTCAAAGGCTTTACTAAAGTCCAGGTAAACAACATCCACAGCATTTCCCTCATCCATTAAGCAGACCATCTTGTCATAGAAGGAGATGAGGTTAGTCAAGCAGGACCTACCTTTCACATACCCATGCTGACTGGACCTGATCACTTAGTTGTCCTTTACATGCCATGTAATGGCACTCCAGATGATTTGCTCTAGGAACTTCCCCAGCACCGAGGTCAGACTGACAGGCCTGTAGTTGCCCAGATCCTTCTTCTGGCCCGTCTTGTAGATGAACATTTGCTAACCTCCGGTCAACTGGGATCTCCCCAGTTAGCCAGAACTGCTGATAAATGATAGAAAGTAGCTTGGTGAGCACTTCCACCAACTCCCTCAGTACCCTTGGGTGGATCCCATCTGGCCCCATAAACCTGTGTGTGTCTAAGTGGTGTAGCAAACCACTAGCCCTTTTTCCCATTTGTCTTTTTTTAACCAGCTGTTCTATCACCCAGTGACCCCTCCCTACCCAGGAAGGGTGCATTGGGAAAAGGAAAGGAGACCCNACACTAAACAAAGCTGGCTCCTAATACTGAGCCTTGAGAAACCCCACTTGTGACCAGCTGCCAACTGGTTTTAACTCCATTCCTCACAACTCTTTGAGCCTGGCCATCCAGACAGTTTTGTATTCAGAGAAGAGTACATCTGTCCAACCAAATGATCAGTTGTCCAGATCAGCCGATACCAGTTTCTCCAGGAGAATGCTGTGGGAAACAATGTCAAAGGCTTTACTAAAGTCCAGGTAAACAACATCCACAGCATTTCCCTCATCCATTAAGCAGACCATCTTGTCATAGAAGGAGATGAGGTTAGTCAAGCAGGACCTACCTTTCACATACCCATGCTGACTGGACCTGATCACTTAGTTGTCCTTTACATGCCATGTAATGGCACTCCAGATGATTTGCTCTAGGAACTTCCCCAGCACCGAGGTCAGACTGACAGGCCTGTAGTTGCCCAGATCCTTCTTCTGGCCCGTCTTGTAGATGAACATTTGCTAACCTCCGGTCAACTGGGATCTCCCCAGTTAGCCAGAACTGCTGATAAATGATAGAAAGTAGCTTGGTGAGCACTTCCACCAACTCCCTCAGTACCCTTGGGTGGATCCCATCTGGCCCCATAAACCTGTGTGTGTCTAAGTGGTGTAGCAAACCACTAGCCCTTTTTCCCATTTGTCTTTTTTTAACCAGCTGTTCTATCACCCAGTGACCCCTCCCTACCCAGGAAGGGTGCATTGGGAAAAGGAAAGGAGACCCATGGATTGAAATGGAAACAGATTTAATAAAATAATAATAACAATCTAATATTAATACCAGTACTAATATAAAATACACAGTTATGCTAACCCCATGTAGTGGTCTTGAGCTGCACACTCCTAGCAGTGAATGCTAGATGTCAAACACTGCGAGCACCACCGCTCCAGTGAAAGCATGATGGTCACAACAAATGGGAGAGTAGGCCTTGGGAACAAAAGGATGGGTGAGACCTTCCAGGGATGGTGACCATTGAGGAAAGAGAGCCGTCTCCAGCAAACTTTCCAATTTATATTGAGTGTGACATTTATGGTATGGAATACTTATGTTAGCCAGCCTGGGTCAGCTGCTCTGGCTTTTTGCTCTTCTTAGCGTTAGCAGCTCACTTACTTGGAACTGCTAAAGACCTTGATCACTGTGAAGACCCGTATACCGTGGCCGGCCAGGAACTAAAACAAAGTGTCTTCTCAGCTTTGGTCCTACTGAATCGAGTGCTGCAGTCTTCTCAAAAATGCATCTTTCCCAAATAAAAATCGATGCCATGATTCTGTCCCAGCGAAATCAGCACACCATTAGATTTTGAAGGCAGCAGGAGTTATGAAGCTCAGCTGAAGCCACACCATAGGTGTCCGCAAGACCATTATTGCCCATGAGCTGTGCCAGGACATTGCCTTTCTGCAGGGAGGAGGCTTTATTGCACTGAATCCTCTGAAGACACAGTGCTGTACAGTTGCAACTCTGTATCACAGAAGTCATTCAGAAGACTCAACCTGCTTGTTGACTTTCTCAGCCCTAGTAGATGCTGGTAGTTAGCAGGATGTGCTTCCAGTATTTTGTATTTTGACAGTTTTCGTTATTGAACAAACCAGTAGAGGGGAAAATTGAAATAAATTCTATACTTAAACTGAGCTTTTGTTTTAAAACTTTCTAACTTTTGTGGCTCACTCTAGCATGACAGCAATTGTAAATAATTTCGTTTAATATTATATATATACTTGTATTTATATAATATCAGGGTATCTTTTGTTTATAGAAAAATCTTTATTTAATAATAACATCACTAGAAAATTATTAAAGTCTTTTGTTCAGAAGGCATTGTATTAATTTCTGTCCCTCACTGAAAAAAGGAAAGTTCATTATTTACAAGTGTCATAACCTCCAATGTCACTGTACTACTTCCCAGTCTTCAGTGAGTAAGTAACTTGAAAAATTTCTTTCTTAATTAATTGCTGGTTTGGTTTTGTGTTGTTGGTTTTTTTTTTCCCCTCCAGAATCTGTAAATGAAATGTGATATAAAACTAGAAATTCTTTGTCTTGAATGTGAACTGTCGTACAACTAACTATCTTAACTCGGCATTTTGGCTCTAAATTTTTCCCCTGTATTTCAGCTCTCTTAGATTTAGGCTAATTTACCTGTTGATCGATCAGAAGGAAAAGAAATACTCCAAACCAGATTTAACCAAATAAGAATCTAATTTCTAGACAGGACAACTGGAAAGAAAATATTAAACCTATACATTTGTACTGACTTGATTTCCTTATTCTTGAACATGTAATAGTGGTTTTGTGAGTTGATGAGCTAGTAACTTAAACCAAAGTAACTCTTTGTCAATTCCTGTAAAGATAAAGTGCTTTCTGGGTAATCAAAGTTTTTCCAGAAAAAAATTTGTGACAATAACTGAACATGTAAGTTACTCTTGTTTGGATGTTTTGACCCTAAGCCCACACAGTAACACAGACTCTCTCAGAGCTAGAAATTGACCTGCAAATGACAAAGTTGCTCATCAAGCCTCCAAATTGTGGATTTTGTTTTTCAGCAACAGGGTAATTTCAGACTTCTATTTGCTAGTTTCTTTCTTCTTTTTAAATAACCGACTCTTTTCCCATATTTCATATATTTGAACTGAAATGCAAAAATCTTTATCAACAAGCCCTGAGTATTTTCATGCAATTTTTAAATTGAACAGCTACAAAAGTTGAAAAATTGAAAAGCTAGTAATAAATTGTTTTCTGATTATTTTTGTTGACCTACCTTAGTTGGAATTTACATATCATGAAAGTAAAAAAATGGCACTGTAGGACAGAGAAAAAAGGATCAATGAACACAAGACACTGCATTACTGTTTCAGAAGAAATTTTAAGGGCATTAAAAATACCTGCTGCATATAGGATTGTGTGTAAATGAGATGCTATTTTTACTTGAGCTGCTGAGATTTAAGATAATTCATCTCAGAAAAGATCACTGTTATCTCTTTTTTCAATGTCTAGAGGGAGAGAGGAGAAGAGGAGAGGGAAGAGGAGAGAGGCATTTATCTTTAACAGAGCTGGTAACCTAAGATAGCTGTTGCTAATTACAGCTTTTGATTTTATTTTTGTGTTGACTGCATCAGCAATTTCAGAAATCAAACTGTAGACACTTGAGTAGAGACAATTTTATAATACTTATTCTACAACATCAAGAGCCACTAGAAGCTTTTGTGTTTGATTAACTTTTGCTCAAACCTTAAAATGCTGCTTCTGATTCTACTGCTGTCACTGAAAGGATCTGCAGTGTAACCTACTGGCCGTATTAAACACTTAGGCCAAGGGTTCCCTTGGAGCAATTTATATTTCTAAATGTAGTTAAAATAAGAGGAAATATCTTTAAAGGAATGATCTCATTCCTAAATAGATTAAAGAGACTGTAAACCAAGTGAAATAACTTTTTTTTTTTTAAACTGGTCAGAATTTTTTTCCAAGATTTTATGCTCTTAGAGACATATTTACAGAATGCTGCCCACTCAGCACTGCCCGGAAAAGCGTATCACAGATTCACAGAATCATAGAATGGTTGGGGTTGAAAGGGACCTCTGGAGATCATCTAGTTCAACCCCTGTTATCAGCCAACAATGAATGCTGAATTTATAAAATGTTCTTTCAAGTATAAATACTTCTCAGATGGAATTGTATAGCACTTGTTTTAACTGCTTATAAATACAGGTATGATCAACTGCTCTTATTACCATTTTCTGCTAAATATATAAAATTGCTCTTTGGTTTTTGCCCAATTTATCTTTTTTTTTTTGGTTATTTATAAAGCAATCTGCAGCAACCACTGTGTAGTGATGTTGACTATCCTAATGTATACAATTCATCAAGAAAAGATAAGACGGTAGACCACAGCTATCACAAGTTTGATAGAAATGGCAAATCTAATCCTTGAAGGATGGTTACTAGACAGTAGCAGGAAACCTGCAGTTCTGGGAACAATTCCATGCCAAACATGGAATACTGCTAGCAAATCAACTTCATAAACTTTCCAAGAGTGTATTTTGCATTACTGAATAAGTATTCCATTTCCACTGCACTGATTTTTTTTTTTTAGTGCTGAAGACTCTTTCCTTGGGGTAGTGAGCAATCAGTGAAATACACATAAGGTAGTACTAGGGTAAGGAAAAGGAGTTGTAGGACTTGGCTTCAGGTTCATATTTCTGCAGAATTTTTTTTTATAATAGAATTGCATGTAAAGTCTGTCTGTATTGACCATCGGTTGTTTTGGTTGTCTGTGACAGCAAGAACTGGAATTCATAGCTCTGCTGGCTCCGGTCAGTACTGTATTCCTACTGTTTACTTCTCTGATTCAGCAGAAATGGAAGGGAACTCTGCTTCACAAGTAACTTTGGAGGTAGTCTCCTTTAGAGTGTGTCAAAAGGTGATGAAGCTACTAAGTGCTCAATGTTGAGAGGCTCCATCCCATTCTTCTGGACTGGCCATAAACATTAGGATGGCAAGCAGTTCTGCAGATGAGTGGGCCCATTTATCTGTTTGTTCTAGGAAACTTTTTAAAAGCTAGATTCTACTTTGTTTGTATGCTCCATGCTTAGAAAGCATGGCTTTCCTTTCATAGCTGCTGATGCTGCATCAACAGAGAGTTACTGTTTAAATCAAAGTAAAGGTCAACTGCCAGTATAGTTGCTTTTAGCCAGTTGATTTAAGTGTCTCTTCTATAATTCTTTGTTGAGATCGTGAAGTGAAAATTACTTGCCTAGACAAGCATGCAGTTGTAAGGCTGGAGATGCATGGAGACTTAATAGAATCACTGCTGGTTTATCTAATGGATTTTTTGCTACAGGCTACTACATGGTTGAGCGTTTGAGGGTGCGTTTCGTATACATATTTGCCAAGATCAATAATTTTATCTAGGGGATCATGTTCTGTGTTTCCTACAGAGCTGAGATTATTTCTGATTTGACCAGCAGGTTTTGAAATTACAGTGACACAGAAAGCAACTCTGAAGCTGTGTCCAAACACTGAGAAAGAGCCTAAAGAAGACTTTAGATAGGAGGAACTTTGTTGCTCATAAGCAGGTATAGAACAGAAGTTACTGGCATATGCAGCCAGGGATTATCAATGATAATCATTTCTGTGATAATATTGTGGGGGAAAAACTGGATGTCACCTAGTGATGGGATAATATAATCTATGTGTTCAAATCCTGTGCCAAAGATGTGTTTATACAGCATGATAGATATGGATTTCAATGATGCCTGAATAAAAAGGGAAGGAGGAATATGAAAAAACCCCCCCCTCGGTATCCATTTCTTTTGAGGATTTTATTCTTAAAATATTTATTTATTTATCTTTCATTAAACTATTGTTACAAAATATTGTAGAATTTCTCAGTTATCACTACTATTTCTTGATCTTTTTTTTCATTTGCCAAAGTGTTTAAGTAGGGTGGAGTGTAACAGCCTTTGAGTCACTTTCTTCTCTGCTGGATTTTTGAAACTTCTTTCTGATTTACTAGATTATGCAGTTCACAGATACCAAAGTTTCTGGCCTTATTTTATCTTTGACTTCAGAAAAATATGAAGTTACTTTCTAAGAAGATGTTAACATTTCAGTGTATATTTTCAAAATCTACCAATTCAGATGTTTAGTTGGCATTTAAACCTCTACTTCTTTGCAAGGCAAGGCCATTTTATTCCTCATCTATTGAAAAAAATATTGGATAACAAGTTATACTTATCTATACTGGATATTCTTATTTCTGTTGAATTTAATGCTTGTTTGCAGTGATAAAAATTCTAACTAGTGGTGTTTGGAACTAGTGATTTTTGATTGGCAGTCTCCATTGAGGAAGTGATTGCGCTTTCTGAAATAATTCACACCTTTTGGGTTACTGGTGTAGTATGTAGAATCTCAGCTTTCTTTGAGTGCCTCTGTATGCCAGTTTCAGCACCTGTGAAAATGAGTTTGTGTTTTGGAACTCCCCTTTGGGCTGCTCATCTCTCATCTTTCCCCTCAGTCAAGGCAGAAACAATAACCACAGCAGTAGTTTGGGCCAAGAGTAAGATCAAAATTTGGAACAACTCAAGCAATGAGTCCAGCATGGGTCCACAAATAAAAATGAATGTTCCTCTCTTTCTTCTGTGAAAACCTGAATGTTTTGCAGTTTGTAATTGTGGAGATGATTGATTCATTCCCTGTTAAGCAGAATTGGTAAACATTAGTAGGAACAGATCCTGGGTAGATAGTTTTAATTTTTACGATTCTGTGAAAATTATAGTTTTACCAAGTAACTCAGCATAAAGTAATAGATTTATGGCTTTGATTAGGTAAATGTGGAAGATGGGACTATGCCAAATAGAATTAACAAAAAAAATTAGAAAAGGCTGGTTGAAAACAATGTACTATGTTGCTTTTCCACAGTAACATTTCTGAAATTTTAGTCAGGACGTTTCAGAGGCATTTTGATTATTAAGAGAACATTTCTCTCTCACTATACCGCTTTTACATGAGGCTGAAGATGCAGATCTGGGGACAGACAGTTCAGGAGAAGAAGTGTAACCCTTTAATAGTCTTTCCAAATCCTCAGTGTCCCAAATGACTTTATACACATTTTAGATACCGATTTAATCTGAAAAATTGCGTTTTTGTTTCTTCAATGAAGTCTAGCCTTTCTCTCTTGCCATGCATTAAGAATATTTTTTTTCAAATTACAGGCTTAGTGATTTGTTAATTTAAATTGTAGACATCTAAAATTTAAAATAAAAACTAGTATTGGTTTATAAATGCATAAAAATTCTGAAAGCTTGCTGAATATTGGTTATACTGTTTTCATATAGCTTATTTTCCTCATTCTTGCATTCAAACTATGCAACATAACTTCATCTGTGAGCAATTCCACTATGTAAACCTGAAGTAGATCTACTTTTCTTTTCCTCTCTCATAAATACAAATGATTACTGTATTGTAGCACATTCATCCTTAAAAGAAGAGATTCTTAGCAGTTACACATGTTACTCACAAAATTTCTAGTGCCGTGATTGCATAGGCAACTGCATAGATACCTCTTCAAGATACTGCAAGTGTAGCAGAAAAAAATTATACATTTGTCTTGGCTATAATAGGTTCTTTTTAAATTGTGGAGTGTTTCCAATTTTTTTTTTTCAGGTATGAATAGAAACTGTTATTTCACTAAATAAAATATAAATTTTAAGTTTTAATGCAAACATTCTTCTGATATCTAATTTTCAATCTTTTTTCTTTAGCTGAGAACATGATTGTACTAAATATGCTGCTTTTGATATGACAGTGCAGTCACTTCACATGTGTTATTTCTGCAGTTTGTTCATTGGCTCTTCCATGTGACATGAAGTTAGTTACTGACAAAGATTAAGTAACTTAAAGAGCAGTAGCATTTGTACAGTCTTTGTATCCATGGCTATGTATCAGTGACCTGCTTTAGCCTTCAGTATCACATTCCTTTCCTTTTTTGCTAGCTCCAAAGTCCAAATAAAAGAGAGAAAATCAGGTTCCAGGTGCTATAACCAGTCTTATTATTTTTATGACAACACATCTGTCCACTTGAATTGTGCTTACCTGCCATACACAGTGTATTTGCAAGTACTTGTAAGTGTTTCAAGTATTTTTTGAGTTCTGTAAGCAAATAGCTTTATGCTGTTTGATAAAACTTAAGAGTGTAAAACTCACTTTCCAATGCATAAAGAATAGTGGAGCCTTTGCTCTTTTCATAGTAGACTGTGGCACAATATTTGTTCCTTCTGGCATCTTTTTCTCAAGCTTACTTTACCATGGTGGTAGCAGTGAAACAAAGAAAGTGACTCAACAGCACAAAGCACTGTTAAGCAGGTATTCGTTATTAGGGGTGGTGGGGTAGCATTGGGGATTCTCCTCCATGAATGCTCAAAAGATTTGGTAAACCTTCAGAGATTATATACTATAAAGTCATACCTATTCATGGGATTCCTGAGAGTTCATTTACACAAACATGAGATTTCCTAGAATTCATTAACATATGCACGTGTCTGATCCTGGTGTGTCTTCCTCTTCACATGAAGACTCCTAGTCTTCTTCATTGTGTTGCTGTTTGACCAGATCCCATAGACCTTTGTGTATCTTTGCTACGGCTTTGCATATATGTTAAGGTGAGATTTGTCCAGGAGCCTCCTTGTCTCACAGCCGTTCTCACCAGAAAGTTTTCTTCTATTTAGCTAGGTATCTGAGGTATTTACACATTTTCCTTGTAGCTGAGGCCTTAATCCTTTCAGTTTCTTTAACTAAAAATACTGTGTGATACCTGCTCATTATTTAAAGATGATAATTTGCTGAACTTCAGTCTCAGAAAGTGGTGACAGTCTGTTTGACTCTACCAATAGGATTTGTTTTTTTTTAAATTGTACAGTTTTTAAATTTTAACCTCCTAATTAGAATAGGGAAAGTTGAAAGAAGAACAATTCCCTTCAAGCATTTTCTGCATACATTTTAAAATGAATGAACATGAGAAATGGGTCACTTAGATACAGGAAAGAATTTTGAATGTTGAGATTTCAGGTCTGAGATAGAATACTCAGACATGAATCCTAATAGCCAAGTGATTGCTGATTTTGTTTTGCAAGGGAAAAGTACAGGCTTCTAGCATTATAAAGAGGAATCAATAGCATTATAGGAAGATACTGACTTTGAAAAATAAAGGAATAATGACTTTTTCTATTATACAGAATCTTCGTAATGGATTCCAAAACCAAAACTAAGATACTTGATTGTTGCGCACACTGA
This sequence comes from Steatornis caripensis, assembly GCA_013398225.1. Lineage (NCBI taxonomy): Eukaryota > Metazoa > Chordata > Aves > Caprimulgiformes > Steatornithidae > Steatornis > Steatornis caripensis. Next base: position 39,698 of record VZSC01011959.1, read on the forward strand.
GATTCATTACATGATGCTGCCTGAGGCTTTTACACTTCAGAGGAAATCTTACATTCTTCTTATTAATGGGAATGGAGCTATTCAAACAAAATAAATACTTGGAGCAAATGCTGGACAGTTTTACTGTAGCACCTGATTGTCCCTGCATGATCATGTTTTATGCTGAATTTGAGTATTGTAGTAAATTTGTTTTATAACTTAAAATACTAATTTGTGAAATAGTATAGGAGTGAAAGATGTATATCCTGTAGCAACAAGATAAGGGACGTCCTTCTGTTTAGATTGGTCTGAGTAATTGCTCACTATTGTGTCCTTAAGTCATGCCACTCTTTACCACCTGGATATGACTATGAAAGAACGCAGTATATAGAGGAAGCTTGTTGTACTGATGGCTTGTACTATTGTAAACTACATTTGGATTTCATGTCTAAGCATTCTGCCCTCTTTACAGAAAACAACAGACAGGGCTTGTGACGGTCCATTGCATATTTTAATGAGATATTTTGCAATAGTCTTTTTCAGTGTCTGCATTGCAGGAGGCAGACTAAAGTAACTTTTTACAAACCATCAGTTTTGAGAAAATATCTGCCTTCCTTCAGCTTTGCAGTATTAGGAGAATTGGCCTTCTGGATTAGTCTATCACAATTAGTTTTTAACCTCACATCACTTCTCGGGATTGTTTCTAAACTGTGAGTATTTTTTTCACATTGTTCTCTGCTAGATGTAATGATAGATCATGTATTGAGGAAGATGTTGAAAATCTCTAATTTTCAGATTACAAATTTGTGAAAGAATTGTGTAAAATCACTTTTACTTGGGTGCGTTTAAGCTTTTAGCATAATTTTATTGATGCTAATTAGGGAGCAAGAAGACTCACCACATGACTTCTTTTTACCTCCTTATTCACTCTCATACTAAGCTTGTATTTAGTAAAGATTTAGATTTAAATTGCCATGCCTGATGACAGATAATTTTTATAGTGCATTTAGCAACTCTGATCAGTACTTCCTTAATTGTGGATGAGCGTGACCACAAAAGCCTCTGGCATGGCAGTGGTAGTTCACTGGAACCCTGCAGCTTCTTTACAGGTTCCTCAGTCTTGCAGTTATACTAATTTTTCCTGCATCATATTTGGAATCTGAATTAGTCTGCTTGAATATCAGAATTAATGTGTTTTTAGTATGTTTTACAATAGGAATGTTTCCCTCTTGGCCATACTTAGTGTGAAAGATGCCAGTGAAATGTATTACAATCATGTTCCTCAGGCTGCTACTTACTCCTTATGACTTGTTTCAGTTTAAGAATATTTTTTTTTGTCCTTCCTATGGACTTCTAAGCTGATGCTGTAGCAGCTGAAGGTTTAAAATGAGTGGTCATAAGAGTTCAATTCAAATGATTGATGACTCGCACTATGCTGTTATAAATTCCAGCTAACCATCGGGAAGCAAACAGTCCAGAGTTTATCTGAGTGTAAAAATTTTAAACATGTTCTCCAAAAAGTAGTGTAACTCATATTCTTGTGTTAATGCATATATCAGCATATATAATTCCAGTAACCTTTTGATACTTTGTCTATGTGCTTTCTAGTGGAGAATAGTAGTTTGGTGATGTCCTTGATCTTCAGTAAAGTTCTGATCTTCAGATTTTCAGCACTTCAGAACAAGCAAGACTTTTGATTCCTTCCAATTTTTGCAAATACTTCTGTAGAAATTGTTTTTAACTGTTGTTTTCCTAGAAATTAATGTCTCATATCAAAACTGTGAATTGCCTTGAAACTAACTTTTGTTTTAGCTTTTCTATCTCAGTTTCAGTTTGAGATTTTTTGTGTAATTCTTTTGACTAAAAGAGTTGTTAGTGCCTGCATACAGCTTTGAAAATATTAAGACAGTTGGCTTTAGAAGAAATTTATTAGAGAACAAGCTGTTCAAAAAGCAAACTGTTCTATGAGCAACAGAGCTGATGAGGCCTACTTTCTGCCAGATTTATGGTCTTTGTCTTTCTCCTCCTTCCCTCTGCAGTGCCTGGCCTGTCTTCTACCTCTTTTGCTGGCCATGCAGCAGCACATGCCATGGCTGTGATTGGAGCGGTGTACTGATTGGCTGCTACCTTTTGGAGTGGTTAAGATGTGAGTCTTAATACTGCCTTTTCTACATAGCAGATATTGATTTGGGTGTCTTCCACCAGCAGATGGTTGTTTTGGGGTAGGGTTGTGTTCGGACTTGAAGAAATTTGGTCTTGAGTCTGTTTTCAAATTTGATTCAAGCTAGCCAGCAGATTTGAAAAGCAACCAACAAGAATCTCTGTGGAAGTAATTCTTGATAAACTATTATTGGGTGGAGGAATTGTAAAAGAGCTTCCATTGCACAATGCTTTGTCTTTCCACTTTTTTCCTCCCTTAGTTTGTCTGTGCGTTTTCACTTGTAACTTAGTTTTTTGTCCTCTTTCTTTACTCTGTGAGGATTCCAATCTCATGTATGAGTGCACGAGCTCCTATGTAGAGACCATAGTGCTGAACCACCGAACTGCAACCTCAGCCTGAAGGCTAGAACATGAGCACTGTACTAGGAAATGCCATAAGGACAGAAACTTTCAGAAGCTGCTTTTGCCTGGAGGTTGGAGTAAAAGACCTCCTGAAGTCACTTCAAACCTCAGGCATTCTGTGATCCTGTGATCCTGTTCCTAGTCAGAGCAGCACATTTACAATGGGACAAAGGGTGAGCAAGTAGGTCCAAATTACAGCAAACTCCCTGCTTTCATCCATCTCCATATTGCATGTTCAGATTGACCAGTGCACCTTGCTCTTACTAACTTTTGTGGAGCAGTATTTTTCAATTTCTTTTTCTTGTTTTAAGATCTTTGCAGAGAAATGTTTGAGGTTGATATTTTGTAAAGAAACACAGTCAAGAAAATATGTTTTTGTTTGAGATGCAAGGTGCTGATGTATGAAGCTATTATTTGTTTGGAAAGTATCTGGATAGTCTGTCAGTCTAACTCTGAAATAAGTGGCAGGCAAGTATTATTACAGGTCTAATACACAGAGACTACACAAAGAGAAAATCATGGGCTAGAATAAGAGTTCTTGCTCTATCCTTTTCAGTATTATGGCTACTGACACTATAGTTTTCTGAGTTTGTGGCCTTGAAACAGAAAGTCTGGGTACATTTTAGAGTAAATGTCAAGGAGTTTGATATATCTGGTTTGACAAGATTCTTGTCATCTTTTCTTTAAGGTGTTTTATTTTCACCTTTCAGAATTTTAGCCATATAGAAACCTGAGTTTTAAAAATTAATGGGGTATGCGGAGAGTCTACTACGAAACTATAAATCATCACCATCCTGATATATTCCATTAGTCTGTTTCAACATTATAAGTTCTGTCAGGCAACTATAAATAGTTATGTTCCTGAAATTATTAATACAGTTTATTTCTGTATAATATTATCCTTAATTATTGG
>VZSC01011959.1:43255-63495 GCA_013398225.1 Steatornis caripensis
GTATAATATTATCCTCAATTATTGGATGTGAGCTTAGCAATATAGATAAAATCAGTAATATATTATAGGAACACTGATATTCTAGGCTGTATGTAGATTGGCAAAATGTACATTCTTGTTAGAAGTTAATAAAAGTCAACCTACTTTTCAGTACATTTAGATCCAAAGAAAAAATTACCCTTCTCATTCTGAAAACATAAAATGTGGAGGATAGAGGTGTGATGTGATTATTGTTCAGTTAGCAGTAGCCTATCATGTCTGAAAGAGATTAGTTTTATTTCTGAAGCTTTGCAGTTGGACAAAAGTTTTGTGTAGTCCCTTAGATAGAAGCTATGACAGGGGACTAATGAAAACTAACTGTAATTTCAAGGTCCTAAAAAGTTGGTAATCAGATTTCTTGGGCTTTTGTGGAGAGCCGTCTCTATATAGATGGCTTTTCCATTTGAGTTGTTTGTTCTCTAGACAAGTCTATGGTGTCCTAACAAAAGCCAATCAACATCCTTTCTATGTTCTTTATAGTACTTTGGACTAAATACGGTATGGAAAAACGTTCTTAAGTGTCCATGTCCCATTCTCTTTACATCAGTGTTTTTCATTTTTTCCACTTTCCACTGAGCAAGTTATCTGAACAGTTAAAGACATGACCAGAATTTTGATTAAAAGATAACTGCATGTAGAATATGAGAATATGCTTTTGAAATTTGGTATGAATTTCAATTCTTCTTTTATGTTCAGTGATCTATTATCTATTAAGGACAAATTTTATGGAGACAAACTGATTGGCACTGATTTAACTTCTTAATTGTATGGATTGTTTCAAGGGTTGTATGAGCTAGATCTTAGATGAAGATGTTAACAGAAACTGTAATTTTTATCCTGCTGTTTTTATATGAGAAATATTTTTTATCTTTTTTGGAGTGTGTGTGAAAAATTATGTTTAAAAATATCAGGTTGGTATTTTATTTGTACAGCTGCCAGCACACTGGCAGATTCTCTCCCCTGTTAAAGAACTCAGTAACTAGCATATTCTGAAACACCCCTGGGACTGTATTGGCTGCCTGTGCTTTACCCTGCAACATAAAGAATATTCCATCTTAATTAGTTTAGTTGAATACAAATGTAGTTTACTGAGGTAGAGGAAAAGTAGCCAAGACACAGACAATGAACTGGGAGTGCTATGCAGTGATATATCTGATCCCCAGTTATGGTGCAAGACATATGATTGAGTATACACAACAGAACCATCCTTTTGAAGATACTGAATGAAAAAATTACAATAAGCAGAAAAGCACATAAATGTTTTCTGGAAAGAAACCTGAGAGAAAAATTGAAGAGCTTTTGATGGTATGTGCGATAGAAGTGTTTCCTATTCTGTAGTTCAGTAAACTATCTTTAAGATATTCTAATCATGCCTGTTGTTTATCATGTAACATATGGTCTTTTTCAGATCAAATTCAATTACCCAGGAATATGATTGAAAATAGTATGTTTGAAGAAGAGCCTGATGTGGTTGACTTGGCAAAAGAGCCTTGTTTACATCCCCTGGAGCCTGATGAAGTAGAATACGAACCAATGAGCTCCCGACTCCTGGTTCGTGGCCTTGGAGAGCATGAAATGGATGATGATGAAGAGGATTACGAGTCATCAGCAAAATTGCTGGGGATGTCCTTCATGAACAGAAGCTCGGGTCTCCGGAATAACATGTCTGTCTATAAACATAATCCAAATGGATCATGTTCAGTGCCCTCTACGAGGACCATGGTGGTTTGCACAGTTGTTCTTGTGATTGCAATTTCATTAATAATGGCGATTTATCTTCTTCCAAAATGTACCTTTACCAAAGAAGGCTGCCATAAACGAAATCATACAATGGAACTAATATACCCTTTGGCAACCAATGGAAAACTATTTCCATGGGCAAAAATTAGGCTTCCTCCTGATGTTGTACCGCTTCATTATGATCTTGTTGTGCAACCAAACCTAACTACTCTAAAATTTGCAGGCTCTGTAAAGATAGTGGTTAACATCGTCCAAGTAACTTGGAAGATTGTACTTCACAGCTCAGGGCTTAATATCACCAAGGCAACCATTACTTCAGCAGGAGGGCATCAAGTAAAGCCAGTTGAATTGTTGGAATATCCATTGCATGACCAGATTGCAGTCATGGCTCCTGAGGCTCTCCTTGTAGGACAGAATTATACTGTCAACATAGAATATTCATCTAATTTATCAGATACCTATTATGGCTTTTACAAAATTTCTTACAAGGATGAGAATTCTAAGCAAAGGTATGCCCACAAATGCAACTTCTCTCTTCTGTCAGTTCTAGATTGTGGTTTGATAATAGAAATAACAAATGTTACTTTTTCTGTTGGATGTTTTGTACAACTGGTACCTTGAGCAAAAACAATCTTTAATCTCCTCATTAATCTACCTGAATCTACCTGAAAAATGTCTTTCATGAGTGGTTTCATTAAGTCAGGGCAACCTCTCAGTCACTTAAATGTAGTGCAGTATAACGGTTGTAGGTAGCTGTAGTGTGGCTTTTTGTTTGTTTAATTTTTAGATTTTCTCTTGGAAATTCTTCCCGTATCTCTCAAGTCCCTAAATTTCAAGGCAGGGACCAGAGGAACAAAGTCCCACTATCGCAGGGGAAGATCAGGTTCAAGACCATCTGAACAATCTGAACATACACAAGTCCATGGAACCCAATGAGATGCATCCCACAGTCCTTAGGGAACTAGCAGATGTAGTTGCCAGGCTGCTCTCAATAATATTTGAAAAGTCATGGCAGTGAGGCGAAGTCCACAGTGACTGGAGAAAAGGGAAACATCACACTCATTTTTAAAAAGGATAAATCAGTGCTTTTTACCAAGAAGATTAATGAAATTGCCAGCCACCATCACCCACTTCAAATGGGCCTTACACTGGTTCTATACTTGAGTGTTCATGCCTTTGTTGGCATGTAATTGTCCATGCAGGTTTTCTAGAAACAGAGCAGTGCAATAAACAAAAGACAGAGAGAGAGGTATGGGTCAGTCCAGGGCCAGCTGACAAGAAAGTAGTTTTGAAAGGTCCACAAAACTGCTAAATAAAGACATAAAACAATTACCAGCTTCTGCTAACAAATGCTAAGATCTAAATCTTTAAAAAAAGGGTTAAATGCAGTGTAAGGGAAAAAGCAAGAAAAAAATGTTATCAGTATTACAAACCTATTTTTGCAACAACAGAGAGTTTGTGTGGAAATTCCAAAATATTAATAAGTAGATTTTGTTTCCAGAGGGGGAAAGCCAGAACTTACAATTAGCACCACCAACCCAACCTTTTATAAATTGACAATATAGACTTGAAATTATTCTCTGGGAAGAGGGTCATGCTGAGATTGTATTTATTTTCAGTTACTTAAAACAAGACCCCTCATTGAGCTGTTGCAAACTTCTTCAGTGAGACTTCTTGAAGAATAAAACAGAAGTGTGGCAAAATTGGTCATAATTTTTCTCTCTCCAGTGAGGTATGGTAACTATATGCTGTTAATATTTGAATTAAAGTCCCTCAATGACAGCTCATCTTTAAAAAAATAACCAAACAAGATACTCAGTCTACAGATGATTTCATAGACTGCTAGGAAGCTGCACAACATAAGAAAGATGTATTTCTATTCTGTTCTCTAAACAAAAACCCAGGATATTTTGTTTCAGATTCGGCAGGCTTCTCTAAGGATTAACAACAGACATTTAAACTAAAACATGTTTACTTTTCTAAAGTTTGCTCACAGTTTGCCTTTAAAACTCCCTTTATCTAGATGCTAGTGGGTCTATGACATAGTGCTGAAGTGTGCAAAAAAATAAGTTAGCTGCAGCAGTTGTTTTCAAATATATGCAAAACCTGGTGCTTTCAGATGAGCTATGGAAAAATGAAGTAGATTCTTGAACTGGTCAGCAACTGGGATAAGGCAGGAACTTTCCTCTTTGCTTCCATGTGTTCTTGTTAGTCTTCACATGAGGTCGTCTAACAGGCTTTCTTTAAGACATCAAGAATTTCCAGAAGTAAAATTGACTTAAAGGACTGTTGTGTTTCAGTTTGCCTGCATCTCTGATGAAGGTGAGTGAGTTTTACTGAGGTGCAAATGTAGATGTCTGTTCAGATCCCCCAGGTAAACTACTGTTCATAGGTCTCTTACGAAAGACGTGTTCCAGAGCATATACTAAAATATTATAGTGTATGCTTGATCATTAGAGAGAATCTGTTGCTACTTGGGAAACTGGTGATAGGCTTCAGAATTCCATCATTACACCAAAAGAGCCACAAGGTTGTGGAATGTGTTGGGTAATAAAGGATCACGAAGGGTGTAAGTTTCATCAGAAGAACATAACCACAAGATGAAGTGAAATAGAGCTAAGCAGCCTATCACAAATATTAAAGACGTGCATTATCATGAAATAAATGAGTATAAGAATACAGTAAGTGTACAAGGCAAAAATCATGTGAATATTAGCGTCTTTTTGAGTTTCCTTGTTTTTCCTATTTAGATGTAGCTGAAGCTGTATTTTCTCCTTGTATTTACTGTAGTAGAAAGACAAAGTGTTAAGTGCTCATAGAAGAAAAAGATGATCTGTCAGTAACTTTGTGAGGTTTTGTCTCCCTTCAGTCCAGTGCTACCTGCTTTTGTTCAGAAACAGGATGTAGCACATGCTTTAACTTGTATGCTTTTGAGTAAATCCTTTTCAGATAACTCTTTGCTGGTATCATCATTTCTCTTGCCTTGCCTTCCTCTTCTATTTCCAGGGGCTTTTTCTCTGCATGCTTACTGTCAGTGATTTTAGAAATGCATGCTACTATGGCAACCTCTGTTGTTATTGCATTTTCTGTATAAAACTCAAGCTATCAAGCTGTATTTGCAAGAAAATGTATTTTCTTCTAGTTTAGTTTTATTTTCTTTTGAAGATTTTTTTATTTGCACAAAAACAATAAAATTATCAAATGGCAAAATAACTCATTATTGCCAGATGCAATTTTAAAAAAAAAAATTGGGCTTTATTTATATCTTTCTGCAGAATGGTTCTTTATTGTTTGTTTTCCTTTGTAAAATATTGGGATGAAGGAAAAAGAAAAAGAAATGTACTGCACCAACTTCAAGATTGTCAGTGAGGGGAAGAGAAGAGCAAGAATCTGAAAGCAGACATGGAGATTAATCTTATGATTGTCAGCAGTGTGCATCCTCAGGAAAGTTGTAGGTCCAAAAATGTTGGAGTCATGGTGCAGAAGAAAAGAAAAACTGCAAAAACTTGTGGGTAGCTTAGCAGTAGGTTTAAAAAAAACCAAACAACAATGTGAACCGCTTTTCTCTCCACTGTTTCGCTCCAGTAAATACGAGACTTATATTTCCAAACTTCTTGTTGAGCTCCTAGGATTGTCTTGCAGGAGCAGACTACAAGTCAGAGATGCTCTCTAGGAAAACCTGTAACTTCGGCAGCTAGTCAGTATCAAAATACTGGAGAAGGAATGTTGACTTCTGAGAAGTTCTCTTGTGATATGACTAGCTGTTGGATTAGAGACAAGACAGTGCATGAACTTACGCTGAATCCATCTACTAGCCAGCAAAGGGAGTAGGCATCCAGTTAGATGAACTGTGGGAGCACCTGCAGGAGGAGGCATGACAATTAGATGAAGAAGCTTCCTTGTAGTCCCATCTGCTGCTGAGGTTTCAAAACTTTCATTTAGTGCACATGCTCAGTAATTTAATTTTTCAATCTCCTTTTTGTTCCCTCTTAGTGGAAACTGGCTGGCTTGTATTTTGGTGATTGTTCTGTAATTGTGTTAGTCCAGGTGTATTCTTTGTTAAGAAAGCAAAAAAACCCAGCCAAACAGATTAGTTCTCAAATAAATATGGGGTTTGTATTTTAAAAATCCTTTTGTTAATGAAACATTTATTCTGACTGAACCAACTCTGTCTTCTACCATTCAGAAAACTTTCTCCCGTAACAAGCTGTTACAAGGTTTGAGGGGAAAATGACTGTTCTATCATAAATAAACTGTCATTTATCCTTTTCAGAATTCTTCATTTGCTCTTCTCTACTCTTCCCATTAGGTGGTTTGCAGCAACTCAGTTTGAACCTCTTGCAGCAAGATCTGCTTTTCCGTGCTTTGATGAACCAGCATTTAAAGCTACTTTTTTAATCAAGATCAAAAGAGATGAGAAACTTTCCACTCTGTCAAATATGCCAAAGGTACCTGCTTTGTAGAGGAATTTTAGTAGAGCTGCTGCCTAGGTAATCTGTTTAAGTGCTTTGCATTGTGTTTTTGTTGCATTAACATCCAGGGGATTGACTTGAGCAGATAAGCTATCAACTCTATGACTTTATAATAAAACAACTGTCTCTTCCTCAAAGACTTAGGAACTAAGTTCGTAGACAGAACAACTGCTTGATGCACTGCACAACGCAGGATGTTAACCGTCACATCAGGAGAGATGCTGGAGCTGAGTAAGGCAGCCCAATCTGCTCCGTGCATAACAACTAGTGCAACTAAGAAAAGGCAATGGGTGATAGTAGGTGACTCTTCTGAGAGGTACTGAGGCACCCATTTGCCAACCTGATGCACTCTCTAGAAGGATGTGCTTCTTACTGGGGGCTTGTATCAGGGATGTCACTGGAAGACTACCAAGCCTCATATTGCCTATTATCCGCTACTTTTGTTTGACATGGGCACCAGTGATACAACCAGGAGCAGTTTGAGGAGTATTAAGAAAGACTACAGAGCCCTGGGAGCAGCAGTAAGGAAATCTGGAGCACATGTATTTTTTTCACCAATCCTCCTGGTCAAAGGGAATGAGTTTGAAAGAGCCAGTCAAGTCTGGCATATTAACAGATGGTTACAGGACTGGTGCCACAGCCAGGGATTCAGCTCCTTTGACCATGGGACTCACGTTGAGAAACCTGGTCTGCTGTGGGCTGATGGGATCCCTGTGTCAGAAGGGAAAGAGCACTTTTGGTCATAGGCTTGCCAAGCTGGTGAAGAGGGCTTTGAACTAAAATTGCCAAGGGAAGGGAACCTCAATCCATCCCACTTCTACCAATTTGATGCAAGTGCCAGCAACAGATGCGGAGAGCAAGGAGAAGGATCTCACAGGTCAGCAGGAGAGCACCTGAAGTGCAGCAGAAAGGAATTTCAGCCATTCCGGCCAGTAAGTCAGCTTCACTGGGGGCTCAGCTTAAATGCCTGTGTGCAAATACATATAGCATGGAGGATAAACTGGAGGAGTTAGAGACATGCGCAGGCCTGTGGGGCTGTGATCTTATTAGCATCATGGAGACATGGTGGGATGGCTCCTGTGACTGGAGTATTGGAATGGAAGGATACAGGCTCTTTAGGAAGGACAGAGAAGACAATGAGGGAGCGTTGCCCTCTATGTCAATGACCAGCTGGAGTGCATGGAGCTCTGCCTGGGAATGGATAAGGAGCAGACTGAGAACTTAGGAGTCAGGATTAAAGGGAGGGCAAGGATAGACAACATTATAGTGGAGGTCTGCTACAGGCCATCTGACCAGGAAGACTGAGTGGATAAGGCTCTCTATAGACAAACAGGAGTTCACAAGCTCTGGTACTCATGGGGGGCTTCAGCCACCCTGATATCTGTTGCAGAGACAACACAGCGGGGCATAAGAAATCCAGGAGGTTCCTGGAATGCATTCATGATGACTTCCTTCTCCAAGTGATAGAGGAGTCAAGGAGAAGAAGCACTATACTGGACCTTGTCACCAAGGAGGAGCTGGTGGGGAATGTGAAGCTCAAGGGCAGCCTTGGCTGCAGTTACCATGAAGTGGTTGAGTTCAAGATCCCTAGGGCAGCGAGGAGGGTGCACAGCAAGCTTGCTACCCTCTGCTTCAGGAGAGCAGACTTTGGCCTCTTCAGAGGCCTGCTTGATAGAGTCCCAGGTGATAAAGCCCTGGAGGGAAGAAGGGCCCAAGAAAGCTGGTTAAGATTCTAGGATCACGTGCTCCATGCTCAGGAGTGATGCATCCCAACAAAAATTAAGTCAGGCAAAAATGACAGGAGGCCTGCATGGATGAACAAGGAGCTTCTGGACAAACTCAAACACAAAAGGAAAGCCTGCAGAAGGTGGAAGCAAGAACAGGTAGCCTGGGAGGAATACAGAGAAATTGTGCAAGCAGCCAGGGATCGAGTTAGGAAAGCTAAAGCCCTGACAGAATTAAATCTGGCCAGGGACATCAAAGGCAACAAGAAAGCTTCTATAATATGTCAAAGGAAGACTAGGGAAAATGTGGGCCCTCTCCAGAAGGAAATGGGACATCTGATTACCTGGGATATGGAGAAGGCTGAGGTACTCAGTGACTGTTTTGTCTCAGTCTTCACTGGCAAGTGCTGAAGCCACACCACCCAAGTCACAGAAGGCAAAGGCAGAAACTGGAAGAACGAAGAACCAGCTACTGTAGGAGAAGATCAGATTCGAGACCATCTAAGGAACCTGAAAGTGCACAAGTCCTTGGGACCTGATGAGATTCGTTCCTCCATGGATCCTGACAGAACAGGCAAATAAAGTTGCTAAGCCACTGTCCATCATTTTTTGAGAACTTGTGGCAGTCCAGTAAAATTCCCTCTGACTGGAAAAGAGGAAACATAACCCCCATGTTTAATAAGGGAAAAAAGGAAGACCCAGGGAACTACAGGTCAGTCAGCTTCACCTCTGTGCCTGGAAAGATCATGGAGCAGGTCCTCCTGGAAACTATGCTAAGGCACATGGAAAATAAGGAGGTGATTCGTGACAGCCAACATGGCTTCACTAAGGGCAAATCATGCCTGACAAATTTGGTGGCCGCCTATGACGAGGTTCAAGCACTGGTGGGCAAGGAAAGAGATGACTGACATCATCTACCTGGACTTGTGCAAAGCATTTGACACTGTCTGGCAAAACATCTTTGTCTCTGAACTGGAGAGAGGTGGACTTGATGGATGGACCACTCGTTGGATAAGGAATTGGCTGGATGGTCACACTCAAAGAGTTGTGGTCAACGGCTCGATGGCCAAGTGGAGACCAGTGACGAGTGGCGTTACTCAGGGGTTGGTGTCAGTACTGGTGCTGTTTAACATCTTTGTCGGTGACGTGGACAGTGGGATTGAGTTCACCCTCAGCAATTTTGTCGATGACACCAAGCTGTGCAGTGCAGTTGACACGCTGGAGGGAAAGGAATCCATCCAGAGGGACCTTGACAGGTTTGAGAGGTGGGCCCATGTGAACCGCATGAAGTTCAACAAGGCCAAGTGCAAGATCCTGCACATGGGTCAGGGCAATCCCAGGCACAGATACAGGCTGGGCAGAGAGTGGATTGAGAGCAGCCCCAAGGAGAAAGACTTGGGCATGTTGGTTGATGAGAAGCTCAACATGAGCCGGCAATGTGCACTCATAGCCCAGGAGGCCAACTGTAGCTCAGAAGGCCAACTGTAGCCTTGGCTGCATCGAAAGAAGCTTGACTGGCAGGTCGAGGGAGGTGTCTATTCTGTTCTTATTAGGTCTCTATTCTGCTCTTATTAGACCCCACTTGGAGTACTGTGTTCAGCTCTGAGGCCTTCACTGTAAAAAGGACATGGACTATTGAACCAAGTCCAGAGGAGGGCCATGAAGACGATCAAGAGGTTGGAGCACCTCTCCTGTGAAGACAGGCTGAGAGATTTAAAGTTGCTCAGCCTGGAGACGAGAAGGCTCTGGGGAGACCTTAGCAGCCTTCCAGTACCTGAAGGGGGCCTAAAAGAGAGCTGGAGAGGGACTTCTTACAAAGGCATAAACTACAAGCGGTAAAGGACAAGCGGTAGTGGTTTTAAACTGAACGAGGGTAGATGTAGATTATATATTGCGAAGAAGTTCTTCACAGTGAAGGTGGTGAGAAACTTTGAACAATTTGCCCACTGAAGTTGTGGATACCCTCGTCCTGGAAGTGTTCAAGGCCAGGTTGGATGGGGCTTTGAGCAACTTAGTCTACTGAAGATGTCCCTCCCTGTGGCAGGGGCCTTGGAATGAGATGGTTGTTAAGGTCCCTTCCAACCCAAACCATTTTATGATTCTATGTTATTATAGAAACAACTGAATGGCTATGGGAGGGATTCCTGTTCATTTTAAATTAATCATTATTTTGCAGGAGTTCTGTTGGCTACATTGGTCTCAACAGCCCTTGAGAGTCTCTTTTGAGTTTTCTATGTTTGCTGATACTGCACATGTGCAGAATACTGGAATATCTTTATCAATAGTTTGTGTAACTAGCAAGTCTCTGTGAAAGAAAGGACGTGGTTTTGAGCCTGAATGAGGTAAAGTAGGGTATGAATACAGAGTCAACCCCAGAATATGAGTGAGGCAGCTGAAATTCTGTCACCTAGACATTTTTAGGCAAAATCTTGTAAGAGCATATCTGAATTTTATGGTGATGCATTATGCCACTAAGCCGTTGGAGAAACCTTTATAGAAGCCTAGTTCATTTAGGTAGACAAGCAAGACTAACATTATTACCTAGTCTGTGTCTGAACTAGATTCTCTCTCAACAAAATCTTACCACCATTTATCACCCAACAGAAACTCATTAATATTGAAATTAATCTAACCGGTAATGAAAAAAATTACACCCTTGGTGTTGCTGGGACATACATCTACTCTGTAGTTTGGGTTCCAGAAGGTTGTCAAAAGTGCAGGTGCTGATGTAGCTGTCCTGTTTTTGAAAACCACTCTAATAACTGCAACCTTGTGAAATAATATCTTTTTCATAGTGTTGATGTTCCTAGATTTATGGTAATTCTCAACCATTGCTTTAACAGAATTGCAGCACTTTAGTCGATGTCCAGACCCAAGAGCATTTTATTTGCTGCTATTTACTTCACTGAAAGAAGACACTGACTCTGCTGGACAACTCTCCTGTTTTATGTAAACAAGAAACAGTGCTCACTCACTTTCCTCTGCTAAGTGGCTAAGGCGACTTTCAACAGCCTCCGTGGTTCTTAATGTACAGAAAGTAAACTATGGTTTACCATTGCAGCGTGTGTGCAACAGATGTTGCTGAGCTAATTGCTCCATCCTTTTCAGCATTATGGCTACTGACACTATAGTTCTCTGAGTTTGTGGCCTTGAAACAGGGAGTCTGGGTACATTTTAAAGTGAATGTTGAGTTTGGTATATCTGGTTTGACAAGATTCTTGTCATCTTTTCTTTAAGGTGTTTTATTTTCACCTTTCAGAATTTTAGCCGTATAGAAACCTGAGTTTTAAAAAACAGTGGGGTATGGGGAAGTCTACTACCAAACCATAAATCATCACCCTTTTAATATATTCCATTAGTCTGTTTCAACATTTGTGAAGCACTATACAGAAAAGTACTTATAGGCACGTGGCTTGCCTTTCCAGGACTAATATTAAAGAAAAATTTGTGCACTAGAAGTAATTTAAGATACACCATGATATCTTACTTCAGAAGACTGAGTAGACAGTTTTGTAAATGTGTTTAAGGTGGGCATGTTTTTGCTTTGAACTAGCTGAAACCTTAGGTGTTCTACACTTTCAAAAATGAAATCTCTTTTGATTTGTAAGGGTGTGTGAGGGAGTTTTTGTACTGTTGTTTTAAAATAATGAGTATGTCTGGTTACCTAGTTTTGAAGAGACTTCGGCGAAGAGACAAATGTTTAACTCGTGCAATATCAGTATTTTTGGTAGACTATGCTGAACTGTGTCTCTGATCTAGCATAAAGCTTTCTTGAATTAATGCTAATCTTTATGTTGACTTTGGATTATACTGGGGGTTTAAGTGTGAACCAAATTAGATGGATGGTTTCTACAGCAATACAGTTTTGGTAATACTGCATACTAAAATCTTGACAAATAGTTTTGGGGTGCATAGGCTTAAATGTTCCATGTGTCCTCAAGTTTTATTACACCATGAGTAGGTATAAGTATCACCTATCTCACTGAGACACAATCAAAATATAGATGTTCTGCAAATTTACTTATGAATTGTTCCTAGTGTGAAGTAATTCTTTGATTTCTCATTGATTCCTTGCATTTATTAGTGTTCTTTTGTCTCCATTAATAACAATGTTTTCCTTTCACCTGCAGAAAGCCACTACTACTGTGACAAATGGAATTGTTCAAGATGAGTTTTTTGTGAGTTTGAAGATGAGCACCTACCTAGTAGCCTTTGTTGTTGCAGACTTGAAAAACATCAGTAGGGAAACTAATGGGAGTCTGGTATGTTTGTTCCACTTCAAGTTCTCCCTCACCCCTCCCAAGCCAACTTGCCAACTAAAACAAAACAAAAAAATCCCTAACCAACAAACAAACTCTCTTTTAAATTTGTTTATTTTCTTGATTTTATTATACTCGTCATAGGTAGTGGACAAAAGCAATATGCTGTAGGTTGGCCTGACTTCAGGGCTTATACCAGATTGAGAAGACTTTCAGAGCAAAGGACTCAGTATCAGGTGTTGTTAACAGTAGAAATTTACAATATGTAAAATTCTAAGACCTTTCAGAACTGGAAGCTTTAAACTTTTAGCTTTAATACTTCATCTCTGAGGGAGTAAAATCGTGCATACGAAGAGTTTTTCAGGTCATGTACAGAAGCATTACAGTTCCCAGGGAAGCCTACATTATTTTTCAAACAATGCTGCAAATATGTTCTATATGTGCAAAAATAACTAACTGAAAAAAACCCCATGCTATGCAATAAAACAAATTTAGACTAACTTTAAGTCTGCATTTAGTCACTTGAATGCAATGATTTCATTGTGAGGTTTTTGTTTTTCTAAAGGTTCCAAAAATCAAACAGTTGGTCCTATTTGATCTTTGATCTACATTATTTGCAGGGATATGGCCTGTAGGGTCAGAGAGCAGTTACTACAATGTATGCAATTAAAGTAACTATAGAAAAAGCATGATAGTATTAGTAGGTGCTCCTTAATCTTATTTTAGGAGGTGCAGGAGTTTCATGTGAACAATGATTTTCCTTACTCTCTAGCAGGAACTCTCTTGTGCGGAAATGTCAGAAGTGCCAGTACCTAGCTACAAAGATCCAGAGGGAATAGTCCTAGTAGCACTGCAGAAGGAGAAGCCGTCCTTGCTTTAATCCAGTATTCAGAAGTACAGATTCTGGTCAATAGGCTTTCATTCTGACTTGGACAATTGTCTAATTGTAGCTGAGTAGGACAGACTGTTCGGTCTAACCTGAAACGTTAGACCACTGCTTTCTTTTTTTTCCTTTGTGGCTACTATTCAGGTCTGTACTTGAACTGTATTCTGGTAAAACTGTATAGACAATTCTTTACCAAGCAGATAATTTATCAGTATACAAAATGTTTTGTGTTTGCAGGGAGCCTGAATCAACTGTCTGTGTGGTGTGGTTTGCTTTGTTCATGATAGTGAGACTAACTTGCTTGATTATTTGTACTTCAGAAGTATTTTATGACATGTAGGAGAGGAGAAAAAGACTGAGAGATGTATTCTAACTAACGAAAGTGATTCTTAACTGTGCTGCTTCTTCATTCAGACCACCAAGCAGGATTTGGCCAAGCTAGGGAAGTCTAGCAGACCTTCAGAAGGCACCAAAACCAAGGGATCTAGCAATGTATGCATACTTACTAGCTTAAAAGGAGAAAGCATAAAAAAGATCATACCAAGTAAGGCTGGAGTCTAGCTAGCATGTTGTCCTGTTGCCAACAGTGTCTAGTAGGCCAAGGGATACTGTAAGAAGGAAGCATACAATAACTTCTTCCACAAAATACATTCTCAAGATACTTCCGGCAATTTGTGGCTAGGAGATTTGAAGAAGTTGAGCTAACCAGTTCACACAGAATAAGTTTATTGTAATGAATGTTATAAGGTAGCCTAAAGTTGAAATAAAGTTGCTTTGTGTTCATAATGCAATGAGATTTTTCTGAACTCCAGAAGATCCTGGAAGTCTTTAAGTTTTGTTTTTGAGGTTCAAATTTACAGCTAATAATACTTTTGTACTTTAAGGAACACTAGATTAGGTCCCTGCTGGCATGTGCTTCGTTCAAACTCAAACATTGAAAGATCATCTTACCCATCTGTCTGAAGTGTCATTTGTTTACTGATTTACACCATAGTAAGAGGGATTTCATTATTTTTTTAATAGAACAGGAAAATTAGTCTCAATATATTTTGTGTTTGTGTATGAAAGGGCATCCTAAACCCAGATCAGCCTGTAACCTAATCAAAGTTATTTTCTTGGTATAGCCACTTCAACATCAATAGAGAGACTGTAACCTCTTAATTTTTATGAATGCTTCTAACAACATGTTTAGTGTGGCCCTTACCTTAGATAGGGAAATGGATGAACTTTGTGCCAATTATTATTTCTTGAGATAATTTCTTGCAGATGATACTAGTGTTATCATTATGATAGTCTAAACTTATAAGTTAATCAGGGTATGCAGGGACCATCACTTAATAACTCACGAGAGAGTAAAAAATGAAATGGATAAATTTCTGTTCATGTAGACCCTTCTTGAACACCTTTCTTAAAGATACCAGCCTTAAATTGTTCTTGTGTACACATTGGTCAG
Organism: Steatornis caripensis; assembly: GCA_013398225.1. Classification (NCBI taxonomy): domain Eukaryota; kingdom Metazoa; phylum Chordata; class Aves; order Caprimulgiformes; family Steatornithidae; genus Steatornis; species Steatornis caripensis. The sequence continues at coordinate 57,829 of VZSC01011959.1, forward strand.
TTAGATAGTCTGTGTGCGTTTTGACTAGTGAACAAGTTCTAGTAAAAACATTAACTCTTTATTGACAGCTTCATAACTTGTGTTTGTAACTTATGTATATATTGCCAAAACAGTGTCTTGTGTGTTTCAGGAACTTCTGCCAGCCCCTCTTTTACTTCTAAAGCTTTCGCAACTGTGTGTTTCAGCATCTTTTCTCTTCTCTCTTTTGGACTAGGTATCTGTCTATGCCGTACCACAGCATCTAAACCAAGTTGAGTATGCCCTAAACACGACAGTGAAACTTCTGGAATTTTATCAAAAATACTTTTTAATAAACTACCCTCTTGAAAAATTAGGTAAGTTCTTTTGAACTTTTTTTAAAGAGAAGAAGAAGCCCTAATCAATTCTGATAAATGCAAACATCTGTGAAATAAAGTTCCCCCAAAATACTTTTTAAAATCCATTAAAAATTTGACTGAGTATGAGCATGGAGCGATTCCCAAGCTGGAAAAATTTTGTGAGCTTTTGACACTGGATAGCTTATACTTGTACATACCATCAAAGAAATAATTCCATGTAAATTTAATGTAATGTGCCTTGGTAGGAAGACACAGAATTGTCAGTTCGTGAACCATGTTCACCACTGCAAAATCTGTCTGCAGCCTGACTTCTCTGCATGTGTTAGTCTGACTGGAAAGGTAATGAAATGCAGTCTTCTAAGGCATTACTTTCAGTAGGGGCAGACCCATTTCCTGGTTACTTGTGTGCATGCAAGATCTATAGACAGTGTCTGTGAAGCACTGTAACTTCTTTGTGTAAGAGTACTGCTAGAGAAGCATGACTATAAATCCATGGGGTTTCTGTGCTTGAGTTGTGAGCACATGTCCACACCACAGGATTTAAATAATGGGGTTTGTAGGGGTTACACAATAGAATAGGTAAAGTTGAAATACAGAATTGCTTTAACTAGCAGTTTTCAAAAGCTTCTTTCAAATCTTTTCCAGATCTGGTAGCAATTCCTGATTTTCAGTCTGGTGCAATGGAAAACTGGGGCTTGATCACCTTCCGAGAAACAACACTCTTGTTTGACAGTAATACTTCTTCAGCAAGGGATAAAAAGTTAATAACTGCAGTCATAGCACATGAGCTTGCCCATCAGGTACTAGATTGGGGAGGTCATTGTTTAAATGTAGTGGATTCTTTTGTTTTTTCTTTTTTTAAATGCAATTCTGTTGTTAAATTCACACCTGCCCTCACTGTGACTGGGTTGTGCATTGTATCTGTTCAGAATACCTGCAAGTGTGTTTTCTCCAGAGGATGGATGGAGTGTTGGTGTACTCATTTGATTTTATTTCTGAAAAAGAATGATGTTTTTGGTCTTCCATAGTGGTTTGGCAATCTAGTAACTATGGAATGGTGGAACGATCTCTGGCTGAATGAGGGTTTTGCCACTTTCATGGAGTACTTTGCCATGGAGGAGATTTTTTCAGAATTACATTCAGTAAGTACTTTCTGTAACTAAACTTAGTGTACCTTCGCTAAGATCTGTTTTTTAATGCTGACCGTAAAGGACTGATACTTAAAAACTTATATTGAAATTCACATTGGGTACCATTGATATTACACTATATCTCTTCTGCTTTGGCACTTTCATGATGTTGGAAGTGGTTTGGGGGTGGGGAAGCTTTGGAGACAGTATGTTGGTTTTGGGGGTTTTCTACTTTGGTAGTAGTCTACATGCAGTCTCTGTGGTTTGTGTAGGTGAAAGAATTCCGTGCAAGTGTTAAAAGGCATAGGTGGCTATATATCAAATTAAAATCTTTATACAGAAAGTCCAGGCATTGTTGTTGACCAAGTTCATCTGTCTCTACTTTTGCTAGCAGACTTAGGAAGGAACAGAGCTTGACATTACTAAATATGCTTGGAATAATTCCTGTCTTTCCATCATTGTGGCACTTGCTTGTGTCTCAGTCGGGTTGGGATTCACAGCTCAGGGGATCTGATACAAAAGTATCATGTGGTTCTGCCCGATGGATTCTGATAGCATTAAGTCACACTAATAGTACAAAGCTCTGCTCCCACAGGCACTTGTGTTAACACATATGGGTAAAGGATAGATTTTTTTTATGTAATAACATAGTCATCATTTGAAAACTAACTCAGGTACTAAGTCATCTAGCTTCTCAGTCTCTGGCAAACATGAAGGACTCAAACTTGATCTTTCCTTTCCAAGGAAGGGATACCAGCTACTGCTGTAAAGCATCCCTGTCACTGAATGCAGGCAAAGAAACAAAGTAGTTTGTTCACACATAAGTGAAAGTAAATGGAGGGGGCATTTGAGATACTAATTTTGCATCCTGGGTAAAGGTATATCCTAGGAGATAGGTGGACTCTGGAACCAGCTTCCAGGAGTATTAATGTGATTTGCGTTGGTCACATTATTAAAAACCTGGCGTGTACTGTTTCCTGCTTGCTGGATTGTGTTCTCAGCATTCTGACCGAGTGTGAGTTTTGAGTCCTTAATTCATCCTTGTTACTGCATTGAGAAACTTGGGTTGCTAACTTGGTTCAGTAGAATTCTTTCTTGGAGCTGGGTGTCTACAAAGTTTTTCATTTGGCCTAGCTTGGTTGTTGAGTTTGGCTACTGAAAGTAGGTTTGTATAGCCATTCTGCTTGTTGGGTGTGTATTTGGTGAGGGGAGGACACAAAATTAGTCTAGTATTTTAACAAGGACACATCTAACAATCGCATAGTTCGTTCTGCAAGGTGCCTCTCAAGGTGCCTTCACCAACATCTCATTTCACCACTTCGTGGTGCCAAAATGTGTTTTGGTAAAAATAAAAAAACTTAACTATGAACTGATATATTGAAGACGAATGGCTTTAGAATTTTGATCTGTAAAGGGTGTCTTTATTGTGTTGTACACAGGTCTTACCTTTTATTTTATAACCCTCTACTGTATAGAGGAAAGTGCATAGAGAATTGTTTGTTCAAGTCTCAATGAAATTAAATGGGCAAATACCAGTACTATTGCTGCTTTTCAGTGTTTGGGGTTGTCTTGCACTGGTAACAATGTATTTAATTCAAATATCTTCATTCTAGAAGAAAAGAAAGATGAGACTTTGGTGCTAGGATCACTCAATAAATTGATGTATGCGTTCACACAAACATGACTGTAATGAGTAATTTACCTAGATTTCATGCTTTAATATTAGAGAATACTAAGGAAGTTATGCTTTTATATTCCCTTAACTGAAAACATTGATGAGCCAAATCTAAAACTGGGCACATACTTACTTAGTAGGTACATTTATTTTCTCTAGTGCTAATCATACACTTACCTGAGACAGGAGCTTAAGGGTCTGAAGATGTAAACTCAAAGGTGAGATTCTACAGCTAAAATATGTCAGGGAAAGAGTAGATTTTACAAATGTTACCCTGTAAATTCTTTTGCTGCCACCATTTGCAGGAAGTCAAGCAATGGCATGTTGGACCAATGGAAGAGTGAAGCAGAGACAACTTTTACTGTTCTGCTTACCTTGTATGTTCTAGCTTCTCAGACACTTAGAAATGTTTCTCTTCTAGGATGAAGATTTCCTTAATTTAATTTTCAAGGCTATGATGAAGGATTCCTTGAATTCTTCACATCCAGTCTCTTCTGCTGTTCAGTCTTCAGAGCAAATTGAAGAAATGTTTGATGCACTTTCTTATATCAAGGTAACTTCAAAAATATTTGGAAATATTTGGAAAGTGATATATTAGCTATTGAAAACATGAATGTAGAATCATGAATAAGTAGGCATGTACTGACAGTTGTTTGGGGCAATTTACACCTAGCACAATGTAGGATTTCTCAGTAGTGTTTCTGAGTGTCTACATAGCTTTCAATTAGGAAAAGATTATGTACATGTGTTTGTGTCTTTACCTAACATCCTTCTGCTTGGTGCATGCTTCAGGACAAAATAAAATAGTCATGAAGAGGTCCTCAAGAGAGGACCCAATAAGCAAAAGAAAATATCCAGTTAGACTTATATTCTCTTACAGCAGACTGTAACAAGTGCTTTAAAAAGAGTAACAACATTGAAGTAATCGCTCCTTTTTATACTCTGTCTGCTTTTAAAAAAAACCCAAACAACCAGCATTTTAGAGACTTCCTGAACTGGAGGCTTGCATCTAGAATATAAAATTATTCCACTGCATATCCTGGTTGACTGCAACTTGATTATTTCTAATGTCTAGTGAGGGTTGTGTGTGAGGTTTATCTTTTCAAATCTTCACAGTGCCTCACTTGAAAATGCATGAAAGAGGAAGTATCTGTGTTTGCCAAATTTTTACTCATGTTGTCTCAAGTTTTGAATGCTGTGTCCCATGATTTTGGTAGTATTGGAGGAAAGCCATTTACATCTTTTGGAATAGCTGTCATTTTTTCCCCTAATATCTGTGTATGCTTGTACTTTCATCTAATAAGACACCATGGGGACAGCTAGTGCTTACTAGAAAATAGTCAAATACTACACCTTCCTCTGCTCAGTGCAATGCAGTTTCCACAGCTGTCTTGGCTTGCCTCCTCTGATTTCTTTTTGCAAATCTCAACTGGTCAACACATGTTGTCTGGCATCCTTGAGTAGTTTGAGATGCCAAACGGACTACAAGAATGGGGATGTGTAATTTTTAGCTTCCCTTGGCTGTGAAATGGGTTTGATTTCTCTCCCTAAGCCGTATGTCAAAAGGCACGGCTGTTGTTTTCATGCTTCAGAGTTGCTGTCTCAAGTAATTTCCTTTTTGGTGAGCTTCTGAAAGCTATGCATCATACACGATCATGTCTGTAGCCAATTAACTTCAGAGATGACAATTCTGTCACTCTTTGCCTAATCAAAGCTCTATGTAATTTTAACGGAAATATTCCATAAGTCATTGGGCTGGAGTTTCAGTCAATTAATAAAGCATTATATTTGGAGAATTAATTTGTTAGTTTATTACTACTAATAAGTATGTGCTCCTTCTGAATAGAAATTTAGCAACCTACACCTTCGACTTTAGGAGCTAACTAAAGTAAGTTTTGCCTTTTCATTGTCAGAAACAGTTTTTTCATGGCTGCTTTCTGTGCTTCGGAGGCTTTCTTGGCATAGCTTTTAATTCATGCATGCAGTCTCTGTATTCCACTCCTCTTACTTAGCCCTGTATCTTCGCTAATGCTATTGGCAATTTGAGTGGGAAGACACTGGCAACAGGGTCCCTAATCAGCCAAGGAGAGTCTGTTACTGAATTATACAACTTTCTGTGTTTTACTGTACTACCAACTGACACAGATTTAGTAGGTGGCCTCTACATTTTACTGTTTGGAAAAGGAATTGTTGTACAAAATTATTTTTAGCCTGGTTGTTTTGCAGACTATCAATAGAACTAATACTCAAGGGTGGGACAACAATCCACCTACAACAACAGCATTTGGTAGAATATGACAGTAAAAAAACCAAGGTAGTAGAGCTATAGGTTAAGTATAGAATCATAGAATAGTAGGGGTTGGAAGGGACCTCTAGAGATCATCTAGTCCAACCCCCCTGCTAAAGCAGGTTAGCCTAGAGCAGGTTGCACAGGAATGCATCCAGGAGGGTTTTGAATATCTCCATAGAAGGAGACTCCACAATCTCTCTGGGCTTTGTAGCCCCAGGGCTTTGTAGTCTTCCT
>VZSC01011959.1:64034-104178 GCA_013398225.1 Steatornis caripensis
TCTGTTTTGGGTCTTGATGCTGGAGGGTGGAGACTGAGGTGGAGCCTTGCTTTTGTGGGTCACCAGGGTCCAAGGTGCCTGGTTCTCAGCAGCTTCCTCATCACCAACGTGGTTCTGGAACCACCGATCTATCTCCCTCTCCGATCCAGTGATGCTGCGCAGCCTCCTGACCATTTCCTGCAGCTCGGCCACCTGGCGTACAAGGTCATCAACCTGTGCGCACCGAGTGCACGTACTTACCTTCTCCTCAGGAGGGGGGACTGGGCACTGTCTGCAAGACGCCACCTGTACTGAAGCCTCCGTGAGTGCCAGCTCAGTCTGGGTGGAGGTGTCAGCCATCACAGGGGCTTTCTCTGCAGAAGCAGCAGCCTTGGCTCTGAGACGAGTGCCCGCCATTTTATCAGAGAGTAGAGGCACTTCCCTGAGCTGCCGACCCGCGAGCGCGCTGCAGAGGCCTCCCCGTGCGAACTCCCGCGCCACGTCCTGGTCGCCAGCGCTCCTTAGGGCCCTTTAAATCTCCCGCGGTTGCTCTGGCAACGCCGAAGCCTCGTCAGCGCCGCGTCAGCCTCGCTCGCGAGAGCTGCCGGCTCCTGGCGGGCCTCTCCCCTCTGCCCCGGGTTTCCCTGACGCCGGGAACCCGCCTGCCGCTTTGGTCTAGCACGGAGCCGCCGAACTTCGTGCTAGCACCACGGTGTGCCTCGCCGAAAATGGAGCCACACAAGAGAGCAAATTATGACCATATTATTAAAAACTATGTAAGGGGTATTCCTGCAGTTTCATGAATAATTAGATTAACCAGGCAGCCTTCAGATTCAGGCAAGATGTTAAGTAAATAATGAACCTTGAATTTGGAATGTGTAAGAACCATACATGCTTGCATTAAAATCTTCCGTTTAGTTTTTTCTTGTTCATTTCTCGGTAATATTACCAAAAGTATAAAGTACACCTTTAAACTCTTCATTGTCTATGGTTGCTCATCTACATTCAATTGTACAGTATGCAAGTCCTCAGGCAATTTATTTATTAGTGGCTGTGACGCAGAAGACACTTTCTATGGAAAGAAAATGGTTTTCAGCTATGTTTAAAAAAAGCAAAACCCAACACCTTTCTACCTACACGTTAGTGGCCACTTTGATACTAGCACTTCTCTGTTAGTGCTCTTTTTAACAAAATATAGCTGTGTTTAAACACTGTCAAAACACACTTGTCCTTCTACAGTCAATTCAAGCATACTTAGTGTATCTTATCTTTTTCCTGTTATTTTAGTTTTTTGATACAACTGCAAATCATATGACTGTTAAACACTGTCTCACAAGTGCAGTTCTATACCATACAGAAGAATATTGGCAATGAAATATGGCAGCCAGCAGAGGCTTGTCAGTAAGAAGGCAAAATTTTTGACGTGATACTAATTGGAAGAAATGTCAGCCTCTGTTAGCCTGTTTTGTAACTGTATTATGAGCCTTTGAAAAATTAAAAAATATTTTTTTCTTAAGCAACTGGGAAAAAGTTTCAAGCTGTATTAGCCTTTTTTTGTAATTACATTTGGAGTTTATGAAATACTGAAAAAATACTTTCCAAGGCAATTCAGTGTTACAGCAGTTGTTCAAATGATATCATTTGGGATAAAATCGGCCAGCTTCTGAGTTACTCTTGTTCTGTGAAAAAGCTATAATATGCATATGCTTCAACAAGTTCTATAATTTTGATTTACCAATTCTTTTTCTTTTTTTCTCCCTAAAGGGGGCTTCACTTCTTTTGATGCTGAAGCACTATCTCACTAAGGATGTTTTCCAAGCTGGCATTGAGGTATACTTGCATAATCACAACTATGGATCTGCCCAGAGCGATGACTTGTGGGACAGCATGAATGAGGTATCCATCTTTGATACACAGTTCTTGTTTTTTCAAGTCTGTTGTAAATTTTTATTTATTTGTTTGTTTATGAAAGTAATAAGATAATATACTAGAAGTAAATGCTCTGAAGTTCTTGCTCATAGTAGTCCAAAGTTCTGCCATATAGATATGGAGATTCCTATAGCTTCTAGGATTTCATTGAATGTCAGCCCAAAAAAGCGCTGGAAGCGGGTATGCACTACCATGTATATCCACATTGTGGACATGTCGGTATGTACATATCCGCTCTAGAGCTGCATTGTTAGTGTGTTCAGACCAGAATAAAAATAGTCATCTTAAATGCAGGACAAAACTTGAAAGCCTGTGGGAGCCTGGGAGGGCAGGGGTGAGAGGGGCATGTGAAGGAGTGGGGAGAAATGGCAGGAAGGAGAGGGAGAGAGAGGAAAGGGTCAGGGTGTGAGAGTGCAAGGGAGAGAGCACATGAGGCGGAGCGCATGGGAGGGATAATGCAAGGATAGTGTGCAAGGCAGGGAGGAGAGTGTGTGCAAGAGAGTGATCCCAACAAGAAAGAGCCACTGAGTATCACCAAGGCGTTTCAAGGTAGTTGTATAAGGGAAGGGAACAGATTTCCCTGTAAGGGTGTGTACTGTGTGGTGTGTATTAAAGTCTCTGAAATACATGTGAGATTCCCTCACAGAAGCTGAGTGCTATGCAGGATACTAACTTAATGTTTAGTTTTGATTCTTGACATCTACCTTATGATATTTGGACTACTGCAGAACTGGAGCTGCTGTTAGTTATTGTCAGCTGTCACAGGTGACTAAATGTGTGTGTTTAGTCATACACAGTCACTAGTTTGCCAGCTAATGATGGATTATTACTGATATCACACTGTGACTCTCTTATGAGAGAGAAATCTGCTGGTTTGTATAGTGATTTTTATAGTGAGAAATAGACTTTCCTCTCCTCTGCAACATGGAGCCTCCTGACCAACCATCTTCAGTCATTCACACGTAGAAAAGATACTGCAGGGAGGTAGAGTGCCACATAGAGTGACACAGGTAGATCCACATAGAGTAGCTAAGGAGACCACACAGATGCCTCACGTTTAATTGATGTCGGGGCTTAACTGTTACTAGATGCAGGGTTTAACTGTTAGTAGAGCACAGGAAAAGAGTAATTCTCAAAACTTTAGATTACTTGCTTAGTCTGTCTCCCTGGCTCTGAAAAGAATTTTCGTTTTGTTATAACCCTGCTATGTCCAAGGGGCAGGTTCAGCTTTTCTCCAAACTCAGCAGGCCTCTTTCTCCAGTCTTTTGGAACCTTAGTCATCCTCTTTTAAGAGTCAAAAGTAATTGTTAGCAGCTCTGGGATTGCTTCACCCACCTATGTTAGTATTGTTAAGTGAATCGCATCCAACCAACTTAGTAACGTCTAACATCAGAACTCACTGTGTATTTCCTGTTCTAGTGAGAAATGATCCTCTGTATTTGGTTCTAACTTAATAGCAAATTCCTGCTAACATCAGGTAATTATCTGTCAGAAGTTGCCCTTCTGTGTGGAGGAACCCACAAACTTATTCTTTAGATGTTTTCTGATGCTACTTACAGTGTTTGCCTTTTACTCTGGGTCCATTTCTGGTTGCACCTCATTTTGTGCCTGAGTCTTTAATTTGTTTTGTGGGTTTTTTGCATGTAAATGTTACTGCTGTTGATTTTGTGTTTTCACATAGTCTGCACTTTCGTACACTTTCATACTGCCTTTTCCGAAATACTCATGGTTTAGCTGGACTGGTCTAGTATTGCAATGAGTTAGTTTACATTTGAGCTTTTATTATTTTGGTTCCCAGAGAAATTACCAAATTTTCTACACTACTTACTTTCCACTGATTTTCACCTGTTTCATCTCTGAATTTACCGAAAGGTACTGTCCCAGTATCCATTCTCCTTTGTTTTGGTATTCTTTCTGTCTTAATATTTTGCTTTTTGTATCTTTAATTCTTAGTTTCTCTTGCTTTCTGAAGATCTTTCACCTTCAGATTCACAGACAGACTGTTGGTTAACAGTCAGATCTAGGCAGACTGTAACCCTGATTACTTTCTCTGCCCTTGGTATCAAAAGTTCACCCATTTTATGAATCTGACGGAAAGTCTTTCCTCAATAATATTTTCCCACAATGGGTGTCTGAATAATTAAAACTGTATGAACTAGGTGAATCTGAATAGCTCACATAAAATACCGTGTACCTATCTGATCTTTGAGTTGACTGATACCATTATTAGTGCCCTTGGACTGTAGCCAGTGCTCAGATCTGCTAAAAGTTTCTTTCAAAGTTTCTTCATAATTCAAGAGGCCATATCTCTCTCTGGATTTCTTGATTCTTTTCCATTGTAGATGTGAACTATTTCACTGAGTCTCCCTTATGACAATTAAATCGTTAGTATTATCATATATTGACATCTTTGCTACCCTTTTTGGTTGTTTCCCATATTTATGGTAACAGTAAAGACAAATCTATGATATTCAGCAAATTGACTGGCTGTTTTTCCTTTTGCTCCCATTGATTATGCCTAAGCTGAAACGTTTTGAAAAGTCGAACCATAAAAGTGGCCTTTCTTTGATCATAAATTTTTGCTGTCTACACAGCAAAATGCACAATCATTTCTTAAGTGTTAACCGTCTCTGTGGAAATCAAATAGTTGGAATGAAGATGAGAAAACTGCATGGGAATTAAATGAAAAGTCTGTAACACAGGAAGGAAACTTTTTTCATACCTTGCCTAGAGGGAAGAAGGATAAAGTAATTTCCATGTGTTGCTTTCATTGGAGTTAGGAGCTGCTGTTCAAAGAAGATATGTCAATAAAATCAGTTAATATCAATACATTTTTTGCTATGATGAGGCTATGACCCTATAATTTCTAATAAATCTGTTGAATTTCAGGTGATTGGGAAGAGTTCTACTTTGTAATAGAATTATTTCAGTGGGGCAAATTTCAAATTTACTCGTGTCTCTGTACAGCTTAGACAGAAATGTTTCTGCCAGTATTTAGGTGGCTCACAATGCTAGCACAGGCTGAGATGCAAAACAGGTGAGTTGGTAAGGTACAAGTATTAGACTTAATTAGTTAAAATTAGTTAAAATTAGATCAGTTCCCGGATCTCTCAATATTCCTCTTGTCTTGGGTTTGGGATTTTTTGGTTTGGATTTTTTCGCTGGCTGTCAGTGATCTTACGGCTTTCTTGGTAGTTTCAAAGTGTAACAGGAAGGAAAGGAAAAGATAGTGGCAAAAGAAAGTGAGAGCATGCATTCAGCACATCTTGGGCGATTTATGAAGGGATTGTTGTTGTGGTTTAAGACCAGCTGGCAACAAAGCACCACTCAGTCACTTGCAGCCACTCGCTCACTTCTCCTCCCCATGGTAGGATGGGGAGGAGAATCAGAAGAAAAATGTAGAACTCATGGGTTGAAATAAAGTGTAATAGGGCAACACAAGGAGACAAGAAATAATAATAACTACCATAATACTAACAAAATTTTATCTGAAGCAAGTGATGCGCGGTGAAATTGCTTACCACCTGGAACCCAATGCCCCCTGTGTTTTACCACTGCGATCCACCTCCCTCAGCCAACTCCCCAGTTTGTATACTGAGCGTGATGTCATATGGTATTGAATACCCTCTCGGGTCAGCTATCAAGGCTGTGCCTCCTCCCAGCTTTTCTTGTGAAAATTGACTCTATCCTAGCTGAACCCAGGACTTTAAAATTAACTCTATCTTAGCTGAACCCAGGACAATTGCATAATGTAACATTGTAGTAACAATGATAGCGTGAGGTAACAAGACAGAGATTACAGGACGATTTAGCGAAGCGTGGGTTTTGGGAGTATGTAAAAATTAAAAAAAACATGTAGACTTCAAATTCTATACATTTTAAACTTTTGTTAGAGAATTGCTTCCCTGGAATTGAAATCCCTGTTTGAAGTCTATGGTCATTCTCTACATAAGTAATGTGGTATTTTCCGATGAGGGTAAACTATACATGGTGGTGGCTTGAACAGAGAACAGTGGGCAGTAAGTTGCTGATGAATTAAACTAGAGAAAGATGTAGTATAGGTTGGTAAAAATTAAATGTAGCTTGAATAATAGTATATTAATTTCTTTATGTTCCTGATGGCTCAACCTAAAACATATTTTTGTAAGTTAAGGGACATATTATCTTTTTCAGGTTGAATGATCATCTCTGCTAATAAAGAGGCAATGATATGTAGACATTCTAAAGTACTTGTCCCTCAGTAGGGATGTTGTAGTACAAACAGTTCCTGAAAGATTGGAAAAGGTTGGAGGTTAAGCTATGCAAAGGCTGGTAAGGGGCTGGGAGGTGGGTGGAGTGGAAAGGAGAGAATGCTTAATACAAAGGATATGTTTTTGTTGTACGAACACCTTCGTTTTAATTACATTTCTAATATTTATTTCAGAATTAAAAGATCTTTACCCTGAAACACCCACATGACATACCAGTTCAACCTACCTGATGTTTCCAATTTGTCTTTCTACTGCTTGCCCACAATTCCCTAAACTTAAGAAAATAAAAACCACTTGCTCCTCTAAGTTGTTCCTTACAAAATTTGCAAGCTGCTACTTACTTTGTAAGTTAAGGAGAAAGGTTTAAAAATGTTCACCATTTTTCATTTTCTTGTTATGTTATGATTGTTTTTTATAGATTACCAATGGAACACTAGATGTAAAAAAGTTGATGAAAACTTGGGTTCTGCATAAAGGATTTCCTTTAGTCACTGTTGTCCGAAAGGGAAAGTTTATTTCTGTACAACAAGAGAAATTTATGTATCGTGTGGAACCTGAAAATTGGACATCAGATGCAAGGTTACTAATTTCTTAATACTTTTTATCCATTAAAAATCTACCTGCGGATATCTTTCTTGTATCTTGTACATCTTCTAACTTGTATTCAGGGGTTCTAGTGTTTTCTTTCAAGGCAGGTAATAATAGAGAATTTGGCGCAGAAATTTACGCATCTAATACCTGCTTGAAGATCCATGTCTATTCCACTCAAGCAACCGGTGAAAATCTGGTGTCCTTTGTAAGCTGAGTTTCTTATTTGCATTCTTTCCTGAAGCTTTTAAAGATGATGAGTTGTGGGAGGTAGTGGAATGAATTCTTCAAGTTTTTAATACCGAAATGCAGATTTCACAGGTAAAGTTTTCTTTTAATTTCAGAAAGGTTTGTGTGGTTAATGAGAAGCTGCAGAAAGACAAGTTGCAGAAGTTACAGATGCATGTGTCTTTAGAGCCTCTGCTCCTTTCTGCCAAAATTTAGTATACATCTTGGGCTTTGTTAGAGAAAAATAGGGAAGCTAGAATCAAAACTTTCTTGACTTAAAAATTTTAAGGTGGCAGTAATGCATGACAGCAAATGGCTGGATATGTGAGAGAGGCAATACCGATTGTGCCAAAACCTAAAAGAAATACATATGCAAATGCTGAAGAAGCAAAAACATGGGAATTGCTAATTGTAAAAATGAATTTAGTGCAAATATATCTTGTATGATGAATCTTACTGTATTTGGTAACAAACCAAAATATGTAGGTTTGAATTGTTTTGAGGTTTTGATGGGTTTATTCAGTTATTTGAAGTATTAACGGGAACTGAGTCCTTTGCATCGTCTTGCAGAATCAGGCTTCTGAAAGGAATTTGTCTCTTGAAATGTTGGAAGCTATGGAATTTTGCTTTATTTTTGTTAATGTGGAGAAAGGAAAGCCATATGTGGTTGAAAGGTAAGGGAAGAAGGGAAGGATTTTTAGGCTTAATTGTTCTTCTGGTTCTGGTCAGTGTCAATTTGGGAAGTGCATTAAAAGCTTTTGAAGAAGAGCACTATGTGTGAGTCATACAAAGGAGTCCCTATCAAAATTGGAATGCATACGTACAACTTGTTTCATGTCGCTCAAAGTTGTGTTTTCTGGACATGAGCTGGCAATGCACACTCACAGCCCAGAAAGCCAATCCTATCCTGGGCTGCATCAGAAGAAGCACGGCCAGCAGGTTGAGGGAAGTGATTCTCCCCCTCTACTCTGCTCTGGTGAGACCTCACCTGGAGTACTGCATTCAGCTCTGAAGCCCACAACATAAGAAGGACATGGACCTATTGGAGTGAGTCCAGAGTAGGGCCACGAAGATGATCAGCAGGCTGGAGCACCTCTCCTACGAAGACAGGCTGAGAAAGTTGGGGTTGTTCAGCCTGGAGAAGAGAAGACTCTGGGGAAACCTTATTGCGGCTTTTCAGTGTTTAAAGGAAAGATGGGGACGTACTTTTTAGTAGGGCCTGTAGCAGTAGGACAAGGGGTAATGATTTTAAATAAAGGAGGGTAGATTCAGGCTAGATACGTGGAAGAATTTTTTTACTATGAGGGTGGTGAAACACTGGAACGGGTTGCCCAGAGAGGTTGAAGATCCCTGGAAACATTCAAGGCTAGGTTAGACAGAGCTCTAAGCAAAATGATCCAGTTGAAGATGTCCCTGCTTATTGGAAGGGTTTTGGACTAGATGACCTTAAAAGGTCCCTTCCAACCTAAGCCATTCCATGATTCTATGATTCTTTGAAATTTTCCCACTTGGCAGCATGGTGGGAATAAAAAAAAAAATTGCTGCACATGCATTCTTTTATCATATTCTGGTTACAAGATTGAGACATACTTTTATTTTACACAGCATGCAGTGATCCTAATACTATTATAATAAAATGCTTAAATTTAAAAAAAAACAAAGCAAACTCTTCAAGACAAATAATATGTGTATAATATATCAATAAACATTTGCTTTCCTTTGCAGTTATCTGTGGCATATTCCTCTCACCTACATAACTAGTAGCTGCAACTTTACCCATTGTACTAATGCATATTTGCTGGACCAAAAGTCAGGTACGTTACTCAAAAGTTCAGTAGCATGTTACTTACGTGAGCACACACTTGCGTAAGATGTGAAGATGAAGGCACACATAGTACTAAGTAATTACGGAGATCTGGAGCCAAGCACTACTGGTGGCCTCATCATTAGAGACTTCGTTTCCTATAGCATTATATGTACAAGTAGGAACTGGGACAGAAGCTCAGGTTTGGAATTGTAAAAGCCTCTACTCTTGTCATCCCAGTGCATGCATAGAATCTCTCAAACTGCATGTTCTTTAGAGTGAGTAATGGGAGAGTTGCTCTGCCAGTGTACTGAAATGTGAGGAAGGCACTTTGCACTGAAATGTTATTCGTTGTCTTTAATGATAGAAGAAAATATTGCATCTGAAACAGCCTTAGTTTTTAAGAATGCTGTTGTAGAACTTGAAACCCTTAGATCTTTTCACATAAACTCTCTTGTTTGCCACAGTGGCTAGGTTTGAATCCTAAATTGCTAGTCTATGGCAGGGGGGTTATTCACCTCTGGTTTTTTCCTTACAACTGCATATTTACTATACACTTTTATGTAGTTTTGTGCTAAAATCACTTCGGCTATCTCTCTCCACTGACATGAATAGGTTTTTGCACTTTATTGAAGCACATCTTGTCCAAAAAGACAGATTCGCTAACTGGTGCACAAAAGCCAGTTACAGACAGAGACAAGATAGTGATTTATTTGCAAAGTTGTGCAAGTTTGGGAGCTAGGTGGTAGTTACACAAAGATAGCACACCTAACAGAAATCACGGTGAATATTTATACAGTCAGTTATGTTAGTTACACCCAAAGTTTACACCCCTAGTTAGTAATTAGCTAGTTCCTGCCCCGCTTAAATTTAAAGGTACCGTTCCCCTTAAATTCACTGGGCATGCTCAGAGAGTAAGTGGCTTATTTGTGTAGGGGGCTTTTCAAGCCAGGAGGTGTGGTTTTCACAGTGTAATGAGCTAGTTCCATGACCAGTTTGGGGGATTCCATGACTGTAAGATCTGGTATGCAAACAGATATATCGTTATCAGGGGCTTTTGTGCATCCACCCTTTCTCCTCAAGGGATTACTTATCTCATCCTGCATGTTCTCTTCCTGATAAGGGGTTTCTGACTAGTTCTTTCATCACAAATAAAAAAGGTGCATACCAGGATAATCTTTTGGTTACCACATAACAAGACTGATCATCTTAGGTCTGCTGACGTATTTTCTTCTCCCCTGTTAAAGTTACTATTCAGTGCATTTAACTGGCAATTATTTTTAATTCATAAACCTATCTTGCACATCTACTTTATGAAATAAAACTATACAAATTTAAAATCAAATTCTTAGAGCTGATCTTGACTTTTTTAGTGTTTACTGATTTTTATGAACTGCTAGCCCTCTAAAATGACTTTAGAAGTATTATAATGAAAGTAAATTATTTTGGTTTCTGTCATTCTGACATTGGTTTTACAAAGCCTTCAAGTTGTTCCTAGCCCTTGAGAAGTTTATAGTTTTAGAAAAAGGTATTATGCATTATCAAAATGAAAAATCAAACCTGTTTAATTGAATGTGTTCTTGATCTTACTAGAACTAAAAGGTAAGTAGTGTGACTTCATTGTTTTTATGTCACCTTAAATGGCTGTGTTGGTGGTCTCATTCATCATGCTGTTTCCTCACTCACTGTATAAACTTGGATGTGGAGGTTGTGAGAGTAGGAGAGATGTATATGAATTTGAGGTAGAATATTTGCTAAAATTCAAAGACATTGTAGGTGCTGTGCAAGTTGACTTTTTTGGCAGTAGTTATAGAATCAACTGAAATGAATAACTTTTTCCCAACGCCTCTCTCCTTGTGTCTAGTTAGCTTTGAAACTGGAGTGTGGCCTTTCATTTACTTAAATGTCATCTCCATTTCTCTGTTTCTTTATATGATGTGTGTAACTGCTCCTTATATATATATGAAAGTGGGCAGAGACAAGACAGGGTTGTTTGAAAGAAGGACTAGGCAGAAGGAGAAAAACTACTGCACTAAGTAATTAACTGCATAGATACAATTTGGGAAGATTGTGATACTGTTCAGATGGAGGAAGGAGTACAACTTGGAATTCTGGAGCTTTCTCATAGAACCTTTGTACTGGCTATTCCTTCTTCATAATACAAGGAACTAGTGAGTGGAAAAGGATTTATTGAGTATCTGAAATGAGTCTACTTCATAGGTTTGAATTTGAATGAACAGTTGCTAAATGTTTGTTTTTGCTGCGGATTGTCTGTCCATTAGCTGTCATTGAACTTCCAGAAGAAGTCGAATGGATAAAGTTCAATGTGGACATGAACGGCTATTACATAGTGCACTATGCTGAAGACTGGAAAATGCTGATTGATCTGTTGAAAAAAAACCACACTGCTTTGAGTCCTAAAGACAGGGCCAATTTGATCAACAATATCTTCAACCTTGCCGGGTAAGACTTTTATATTGGAAAACAGTTAATATGCGTTTAAAATTTTTTCCAAGGCAAAGAAAATCAAACTTAGATTCTAGAGAAGACTGCTTCAGAGAAGTTGTAATTCAGTCTTCATTGGCCTATTGAAACTGTTCATCATTCACTAATTTTTTTAAAAATTATTTCACTGGTGCTTCCATATTAGTGTTAGATGTTTTCTCCCTTTTCTTTATAGCAGCGCCCATTTATTTGTATGACAAAGAACCACACGATAGCTTCAGTTTCTGGAAGACACTGATTTTCTTAGTGTCTGATAATCTATCTAGTAGACTGTTTTCCTGTACTCTGACAATGAGTCCTCCACTTTAGAGAAGTAAGCTATTTGCCTCTCCGGTTTCTTCTGGCTCCCTCTCTTGTCTTTCACCACTTCGTCAGAGCAGGTGAGGCTGAGCATTCTGGATGGCATCTTTGACAGCTGCTTCCAGTATCTGAGTATCCTCTTTTATGGTAGATATTTTCAGATACCGTTGTCACACTTCCTTACCTATTTTCATTTTTGTTAAATGAAGGCATGTTAGCGGCCATTGTTGTTTTGCTGCTAGCTTACTAATGTTATAATATAAAAATGTCTACATCTAAAGTGTTTCTTATGTTACTCTCTCTATTCACCTAACCCTCTGTTAATGTAATGGAGACCATCACTTCTGATCATGTTTCAGAGAGTGGTTTTGTTCTGGAAACCATTTTAATGTTTGTGTTCATTGACCTATAGTCTAGGAAAAGAGTCTCTGGAAAAGGCCTTTGAGCTGATTGATTACCTTAACAAAGAGAGCAGCACTGCACCACTTGCTCAAGCTTTGTTTCAGCTGAGTCGTATATACAGCCTTTTAGACAAAAAGGGTGAACAACAACTGGCAGCACGAGTCCTGGTATGTCTTAGTTTTCTGTAAATTGTAATTTGAAATAGTTAGTTGTAATATTCTTTATAGTTACATTATCTTCTTAAGTGTTAACTGTTGAACAAATTCAGTAATCTCGCGAAGTTGGATGGGGATTCTAGACAGTTGCCGGTCTTGCCTGCTTTTGTTGAGTGGTAATGATCTCTTACTGAAATGCTAAAATTTTTGGATCGACTTCCCTGTCCCCCTCAACAACTCTCAGCTGCCCCCACCGCACCGTTTAGTAGAGAGTGTAATGCAGTGGGAACACAGTGGTGTCTGGAGGTTTGCTGTAGTGGCTATAAAGGTCAATGAAGTCAACATAGTACAGATATGTAATTAAACAGAGTCCGTGACATTCTTCAAGTAGAGAAAACTAAAATTATTAGTCACTTTGTATAGAGGCAGTGGGAAAAAACAAAACTAACAGAATATTTTCTGTAAAAATAGGAACACATGAATGTTTGTCATTGCCCCATTTCAGCTGTGTGATAGATTAACATGATACAGTGCTATGGATTTAGTGATGAAGTGAAAATCGTAGCTTCGGTTCTTGCTGAGGAAATGTCTTTCATTTCTTTGTTTAACTTCTTATTATGAAGCCTCCTCTCTAGATTCAGGTTTAATACGATTATACGATACAGGTTTAAAACGATCCTTGCTGCTTTATGTTGTAGATTGTCAGCAAAGGGATTTAGTCTAGAAGGAAAATTATTAAATGTTTATGTAAAATTGCACCTGTTTTTCTTTACACTAGATAAGGGTAATTACTGAGTGTTAAAGGAAACTTAGGAGAAACAAAAACCCACTACTATAATGATTTTCCTTATTTAGTATTTATTCAAAGGTTTTACAGATCTGCTGTAATGAAGAGCGGCACCTATGGTTTGCAATGCAGTGCCTATGAGGTTATATTTAAGGTCAAGTGTTTCAGCTGAGATGTGTTAACTGGTCAGGCACCTAGCTGTAGTTTTGGCAAGCTACAAAACTACAAATGTGAAGGTTGTTTGGCCTGTAAAGATTGATTTGTTTGTGCTAAACTAAGGTGTATTAACTTGATGGAGTTAACAGCAGTTAAACATAACAGGACTTGTGTGTATTCAGCTTACTACCTCAAGTTTGAAATGTAACTCAAAGAGTAGTCTACCGTTTCCATGTGCAATCTAAGATGTAAACCTAGCCCATCTTTCAGATCTATGTGGTATCTGATATTTAGTCACACAGGTAAGCTATGGCATACGTAAATTGGAATAGGTAGATGAAAAACTACTATGTTTAACTTCCACAGTTCTGAAACTTAACTTTTTTTTCTTTCTTTAAACTAATTTAGTATATGGAAAACCCTCTTGGGAAGAATTAGCTATTGCTAATAATTTTTCCTCCTATAGTATAAAATAGAGCACTTGCTTGGGGATAAAATTGATCAACAGCATTGGACAGATGATGGGACTTTATCTGAACGAGACCTCCGGTCAACGTTGCTAGCTTTTGCCTGCACCCATGATATAAGAAACTGTAGAACAACTGCCACTGAGATGTTTGAGAAGTGGATGAAGTCTAATGGAACAATGAGGTACCACAACAACTGGGCTTCCATGTCTTTTATCTACCTGTTTTCCTATTACCTTGGTACTATTGTTTTGGGAAAAAAAAAAACCTAATAAAACAACTAAACAAAAAAAACCCCACACCACCACCACTGAATATTGACAAAGCACTTTATTCTGTCTTTTTACTGTTCCTTATGTAGAAGTAATTGGTGTTTCAAGATGAGAGGGAGAGCTGTGCTAGAATTTAAGACTTCATCTTCAGTCTCATTAAGTGTGACTACAAAACCAGCCACAAATTGCTTTCACCTGCATTTCCTAAGCTGCATGCTCAAGGAGGATTACTTAGTAGCACTGTCAAAGCATACCTTTTAATGTTGCAAAATTAATTCTGCTGTGGATTCATGTGCATTTTGAACCACAGAAAATTACTCAGATTTTTGTACAATATACTGTGCTTTCATGTGGCTGATATGATTTGCTTTTTCCTGGTGACTTAAAGTAACTTAACTGGCATGAATTCAGTCCAGCAAGCTTACAATTAAATGGCTCGAGAGAGTAATCTCTTTCAAGCTGTTCTTTTGATTTTGTGACTTTTCTTCCTTCTTTTTTCAGATGAGCATTTTTATATCCCCTTTTTTTTGTTTGTTCTGTTTTTGTTGTTGTTGTTTTGGTTTGTTGTTGGTTTTCTTTTTCCCTGTAGTCTGCCTAGTGATGTTATGAAAGCCGTATTTACAGCTGGAGCCAAATCTAATAATGGCTGGGAATTCCTCCTAAAGATATACTCCTCCTCAGTTTCTGAAGCAGAGAAAAGCAAAATCATTGAAGCCTTGGCCAGCACAGAAGATGTCAGAAAGTTGATCTGGTATGAAGGGGCCAAAAAGTTGTATGCTTTATAAATTAAAAGGGCTAAAATCTTCTTTGAAAAAATGTATTGTCTTTTTTCTATTGTTGGAAAAGTTTCTGATTGCTAAAGAAAATCTATCCACCTATTTTGTACAGGCTTCCATAAACAGGAAGAACGCAATGTTTTTCACTTAAAAATAATTTTTGTAACAAAGTAGCTCAAAAGGTCAAATTCTGAATACACATAAAGAGAAAACAATTAAAGACTTTGCACTGCTGGCAGCACAAAATTGCAGATTTTGTGGTAAAGGTAACAAAATTGCAGATTGTCTATGGAATCTTTAAAGTTCCATATATCTTTATAGCCAAGATAATAACTTGTGGGGGTTTTTTCCTTTTTTTCCCCCTTTTTTTTCTTTTTTTTTTCGTTCTTTGGGTGAAATTTTGACCTTACGTCATGCTGTAACCTCTCTATAGACCAAATCTCAGTACTGCATGCAGGACACCAAGTCTGTCCTTCTAGGTGATTCTTGTTACAGCTTTCCTTTCTTAACTTTTCACTGTATTATATTTTCTTTTACAAGTTGTTAGAATGTACTTCATCTTTTCCAACAACAATGAAAATTCAGGTACTTAGTTTAGAGCTAAGGTCATCCTGATACATGGAAACTAAAGCTAAGTAAGTACAGTGGTTATAAAATGGAGCGTTACTTTTTTCCAGATGCCAGAATTTGCTTGTTCTTTTTATCTATTATATAATTTTTTCCACCTAATTCAGGAGTATCAGGAGAATCATGTGAAGATGTGAATAGATGTTTTTTCCTGTCCCTTTTCATATGCTTTATCTTTCAGGTTAATGCAGAACAGCCTTGAAGGAGAAGTCATCAGGGCACAGGAGCTTTCACATATTATAGCAACAGTTAGCCAGAGTTTGCCTGGATATTTGCTGGCCTGGGACTTTGTTAAAGAGAACTGGGAAAAGCTAACACGAAAGTAAGGCTTTAGGTGCAGCTGAAATTCACAGTGGCAAAAGCACCTGTTTGTTTCTTTCAAGCACAATATAATAAATAGTTGGATTCATATAAGAAGATTTGGATTGAAATTTGAAAGCCTATTTTAAAATTTATTTTACAAAAATAACTTGCAACATAAACTTCGAAGTCTCACCAACAGTTGATAGGAGTTTGGAGCCTCCTAGAGCTTCGTAGTAATTCTAAAAAAGTGTTGATTTGATTTCACTTAAAAGGATGCTGTCTCTACAGTGATTGCTGCAGATGCAAGATATTTATGTAGGTCAAATGCATTCAAAAGCAGACCCAAGAAATTCTTTCAGTATTTATTTTTTTCTTTCTTTTTACAGCAATCCCATAATCAAATAATCAAAAAATCCCACTTGCTTTAGAAATAAATGTTCTCCTTAACTGGCCTTGAAGGGTATCCAGCTGTAGGGCTGGCCTGCAAGTCTTCAAAAAACTAACAGTACATGGAAAACTGTATTTATAAATCCTAGTTTTGTCTTAGAACAGTTTAATACTGCTGAAAAAGCTTCTCCTGGATGATAATTTCAGCTCTAACAGGCTCTCAATAACCAGTATTACAAAATTACTTTTCTTGAAATGGAATCTGGTTGCAAGTTACTGTAAAGTTTTGGAATACCTACCACAAATATGGATCTTGGTATTCAGAGTGTGGTGTCCTCACACTGAATTTTAACTATGATAGAAGTTTGAAATTTTTCCGTATCTTTTTCTCTCATGTTCAGTTTTGAGAGGGATTGGGGAACAAGAGGCCAGGACTTCTAAGATCTTGTACCTCTCTTGAAAAATGAGATATGTAAACTTTAATTTAAGTGCTTTTAATTATTTCCAACTACTGATTTCCAAAACTGTAGAAATAAGAATGTGTACATATACTGAACCTTTTACTGAAAACGGTGTAAAGAACTTACCAACACCAATCGATGTAGATAAGCAGACACTTCTTTCTTAGCAGCGCTGGGTGCGTAGGGGAATCGTTTCGCCAACAATGCACACCTAGTTCGTATTATATGCTGGTTGTATAGAGTACAATAATACATATTAATCAAGGGTTCATACATAAACATGTTAATTCCAGTAAATAATTTTAATATCCACGCCTCTATCCGATCATGCGCACTAGAGTCCTAAAATGAGTCTGGGGTGTAATAGGAGTCAGTGGTCCGTGGGTCGGTGGTCGCGATCTCCCCTGCCGGAATTACCTTTTACCTAGTTTCTTCATAACTTGGCAGACATAGGCAGGTTGTTACAGTTCATTTTCTCTAAGTTCCATTAATCTTACCTTTCGACACGCAAAACAATAAAGTAGTATTTCAAGTTCTCTGAGACTTTACAGGTGAGCATAGAGGCATAGCTGGTTACATGGTTACACAGTGTTCCATAGTTACTTAAAACAATATACAATTACTCTCTTAAGTTTTGTAAAACTATTTTATAAAATTCTATTTGGTTATTTAGTTATGATCATTTTTTATTGTAAACCCCCAAATCAACTTAAATCAATAACAAATCAATGACAATCAGTAACAAACCTGCATCTTAAAGTGGCTCCTAGCTAAAAATAACTTCTTTCTTTGTATTTCAGGTTTCACCTAGGCTCCTATACTATCCAGAATATCATTAGTTGTTCAACCTCTCAGTTTGCAACGAAGGCACATCTACTTGAGGTTTGTGGCTTAATCTACAAGAACGGGATATTTTTCTAGTGCCAATGCTGTTTTCATTTAATTGAGGGGTGAAGTAAATGCCTCTTATTTATGTGTTTGAGGCTCTTTTGCAAAGATATACAACTATTGCTTTACCTATTTCACACACAGGAAAGATATACATAAACATATTGAAGATTACATACTGAGTATGGGGCAGAGTTGTGTATAGAATTGAACCCAGTTATCTGTTTATACTGTTCTGTTTTCCTGATCACTGGAACATACTGTCTCCCAAAACAGTGATTTGGTCTAGGCAGAATTACGGTCTAGATTTTGTAAACAAGCTATGCTTTCTGCATCTCTGGAATATGATGGAGCACCATAAAAATTGCTTTATGTTATCTTTTCTGTCAACAATCCCAAGGAGCTATTGTGGAGGTTAAGTATGAGTTAAGATCCAGTTAACATTCTTTAGAAATGTGTGTTGTCTTCCCTAACAAGGCTTTGAAGTTAATGTGTCAAGAATGGTTTATGGTTTCGTTTAATGTTTTCATTCAGATAATTTGGTAGAGATAGTTGTTTATGGTCTGAACTATAGGATTTTAAGTGTTAGCGTTGACAATTGTGAGTTGAGATCATTCCAGAGTTAGAAGAGGGTTGCATGCAACATTCAGTTCTCTGTCATAGAATGAGGCTCTTTTTCCAGAACTTTGAGTGCTCTGTGATTGCTCTGTGATGAATGTGATAAATGAATGTCTGTTTACTGGTGAAATAATTTATTGAAACCAAATGAGTTATTGCTGCAATTGCCATTAAAAAACCACTTTCCTTGCATTTTGAATACTCCTCTGAGAGATTTGCTTACTGCATAGATACTAATGATTCTCAGGAAAGGATTTCCTGCAACCTATTGCTTCTGAACCTATTTTTGTGGCCAGTGTTGATTTTAATTAAAATTTTCTTTTTGTTTCTTTTCTCTTGCTGTGCAGGTAAAGTCATTTTTTGAGTCAAAATCAGAGGAGAGTTCTCAACTGCGTTGTGTAAAAGAGGCGGTTGACACAATTCAGGTCAATATCCAGTGGATGGAGAGGAACTTGGCAAAGCTACATGAGCTGCTGTAGTGCACATAATGCTGCGATTTGTCAGCCACTTAGGAGCTCTATGGGCAGTTGCTGTGTTTGTTTTGCAAAAGCCAGAGTGAAATGAGGCATCACTGCAACACTCTTTGCACTATTAAGGAATCTAGATAGCTCAGGGCATGTCTCAGATAATTTTTTATTTTCCTTGGAGCATTTATGAGCGAGATGTAAGTATTTATCCTGAAACTTATTTTCATCTACAGACCAAACAGCTGCACAAATGACTAGGTATAGTTTTATATTTGAAACATATGCCCTTCCATTTGGAGTTGTGTTGTAGTTTCTTAGCAATGTCTTAATGCTGACAGGGTCAGAAAGAAATAGTTGTCATGAAGTGTTACTTCTTTGCAGTCTGCTCATTGAGCAGTAGATACTTCAATGCAAAACTGTAGGTGGTTTCCACATTTGTAAATATAGAAGCTGTTGTGAAACAAAATCATACTCAGGTACATCAGTAGTAGTAGATCTTAAGAAATACACGAGTTTGAGGTGAAATAAATAAGGTTGCAGTTTGATTTAAGTCTGGATTTTTTTATTTTCACAGTATCCTTTAGAAACTACACAAACACAAAAAAAAGAACAACATGCTAGTAGTATACACTTTGATGTATAAAGTAGCTGGGTAGTCATATGGAAAAGGAAAAAGAAATAGCAAACCCAAGTATTTTAGAGATGTAATTTCCAGAAACACTGATTTGACCTTGGAACTTTTACTTCAACATTTTTTGTGAATCTCATCATTAATCATTGGATGTTAACTGATTTTACTCTGTTGTTCTGTGAGCAACTGTACAAAATTGCGTTTTTACAGATTGGTTCATCTGTTGGACTGATTACTGGGTTTTGTCCTTTTGACTACTCATCACCACTTGTTAATTTCACCACTTATTGCAGAGTGTCTGTAATTAATAGGTATGTCAGCTCCTTCATTTGGGTAAGCTTCTGTTTTTTCCTTGCCTTATAACTCGTATATTATGGTATAATTTGTGAACACTGCTCACTGTAAAATTAGCTTTAGGAAAGTTTCTCACTTGGATTTTAATGATTTCTTCTTCTACTGTTGTGAAACACCTTGTGAGGTTTCAAAGTCTTTTAAAGAAAAGTATCTGATATAAAACCCTAATGTGCTACATTAGAAAGGCAAAATACCTACTGTACAATCTGCGTCACTTTCAAAAGCAGGGAAAAAGCAATTTTTGATGTATAGCATATATATACAAAACATTGAAAAATAAACATACCTTTTTATCTGGAGATCTGTTCTATTCATTTCACTACTGTTGTAGCTTTTGTGAATACATGCAAGCAGGCTCAGGTCTCTTGTCGTATTATCATCCAGTTATGTGATCAGTTATAAAATACAATGAAAGCACTAACAATTAAAAGTTAGAAAGGCCCAGAAATTATTAATTTTTACATGCACTGAAGAAGGAACTGAAAGTATGAGCATTGAAAATAAATCATGCTTCCTTGTAAGTTTAGGAATTAGAATTGTAATTATGGTCTTGGAATTTTTGTACTACCGTGTGTTATGGTTTCATTTACTCCTTTCTTTTAAACCTTTGGAATCACTACAGAAATATTAATTCCATCTTTGCATATTTGTGTGTGTATATATATATGTAATCTCTTTTTCTTTCTAGTCACTTCTTCATATTAAATGAGGAGTCAATAGTAAACTTTCACTGTTCTATACCTTCTGTCCTCTCACATGTGTTTTACCTCATCCCTGACTGCAGTATTGAGACATGTAAAATTTAAAATGGAAACTGAAAGAAGATCCCATCTTCCTCCTGATTTCTGCTGTGGAATTTAAAAATTTGCTATGTGATTCAAATGCTTTAGTTATGATTATGAGGAAATAGCATGGAGCTGAGTTTTAGACAGCAAATTATACCAAGAAAATATGGAAAACTGGGGAGGTTGTGGAGAGATTATTGAATAATTTTTCATTTTACTGTTTGTTGCATATGCATACTTTTGATATGTCAGTTGTAGAGGTTTTAAAATTATTTTCCTTTCAATGAGTCTCTGACCCTATTAAAAATTGTACTGAAAGTCCTTCTTCTGTGAGAAATGCTTAAATAGACTCCTCTCTTTTTGAGTCTATTGGGAACTAATGGAGATTGGAATGGCTAAGACCTAGTGCAGGACAGACAGCCATTGCAGACAAGGCTCCAGTTTGGACATGAGCTTAGGATAGAGCGAGTGTCAGGAAAAGGGTTAGGATTTGGTGCAAGACAAAGTGTATAGCCCTAGTGCTAGGGGACCCATTAAAAGGTTGCCAAGGGAAGGTGAGGGCAGCCAAAAACTTTCAGTCCTGGGCACTTTTTCTTGGTAGCCTTAGCTGGCAATGTCCATGTTGAACCTGGGGTCTGGCTAGGCTTAGGGTTAGGTTGAGGCTTAGACATAGGTGCAAGACAAAGAGCAAAGCCCCATTGTTTGTGGGACTGTGAAGGAACAGCCGTGACGGCAGTAAAAAGCTTTCAGTCTAGGGCATTTTTTCATGGGAGCCATTGCTGGCAGCATCCCTGGTGGAGCTGGGGGTCATTAAGGGCTGGGGCAAGAGTGAGAATTAGTCATAGGTGCAGAAGAGGGCAGAGGCCCAGTATTTGTGGGGCTGCAAAGGAACTGCAAAGGAAGATGAGAGCTGCCAAAGCTTTCAGACTTGGCCACTTTTTCTAGGAGCCATTGCTAGCAATGTTTGTGATGGACCTGTATTCTGCCTGGAGTTGTGATCATGGTGTAGGTGGTGGTTATGGGCGACAGCAAACAGAGTCCCAGAGTTTGTTTGGCTGTGAAAGGGCTGCAAAGGGAAGGTGAGGGCTTCCAACACGTTTTAGTCCTGGTTACTTCCTTTCAAAGCCCTGGGTGGTGAATGTCTGTTTTGGAGCTGCATTCTGGACAAGGCTGAGGGGCTAGGTAAGACCTAGGTGGTAAAGCAACTGCAGAGCTCCGCAGTTAGGGGGGAGGTGAAGGGGCTGCTAAGGAAAGGTGAAGACTGCCAAAAGTTTTCAGTCCTAGGCATTTGTATGGGAGCCCTAGCTGGCAGGTGTCCATTTTGATGCTGAGCTCTGGCTAGGTTTATGGTTGTGGCCTGGCACAGAATTAAATGCTAGAGCAAGCACAGTGCCGCAGTGTTGGTGGGGCTGTGAAGGTACTGCCAAGGGAAGCTGAGAGCTGCCAGAAGACTTCATTCTTGGCCACTGCTGTTGCCTACCCTACCCAACACTGCCGTAAGCCCATGTCCAAAATGGAGCTTTGCCAGCAATGAGTCAGAGGAAAAAGTCTCCAGGACTGAAAGTTTTGGCAGCCCTCACCTTATCTTAGCAGCAATTGCACATTCCCTGCTAACGCTCAGGCTCTATACTTCGTCTTGCACTTAACCTTAACACTAACCCTTTTCCTCACCTTCTGTAAGCTCACATCCAACACAGAGCCTTGCCAATAATGGCTCCCAGGCAGAAAGGGGCAAGGACAGAAAACTGTTCCAGCCCTCATCTTCCCTTGGAAGCCACTTCACAGCCCCATGAAAAATGAGTCTTTACACTTCCTCTGCAACCCAACCCTCACCAAAACTCTCACAATAGCCAGAGGACAAATCCAAACACACGTATGACAGCTATGACTCCTACACAGAAGCAGACAGAACTGAAAGCTGTTGGTGGCCTTCACCTTCCCTTGGCAGCACATTGAAAGTCCCACAAACACAGGCTCTGTGCTTGCTCTGTTGCCTGAATCTCTCCTGCGCCTTCTAGTGAAGCCTCAGACCAGGTCCCAAACACACAACCAGAAGCCATGTCTCCCAGATAGATGTGGCCAAGACATAAAGCTGTCCTCACCTTCATGTGTCAGCCCCTTTATATCCACAAAACACTGCAGCTCTGAACATGCTCTGCCACCTTACCCTCACTCTAGGAAGAACCAAGGAAAACTGACAGCAGCCAGTGATGTCTCCCATACAGAAAATGCCAGACTGAACGCTTTTGGCAGCCCTCACCTTCCCCTGGCAGCCCTGTCCCAGCCCCACAACCAGAGCCCAGGTTCCAAACACACACTCACCAGGTATGAATCAGACACAGAAGTGGCCAGGACTGGAAGCTGTTAGCAGCCCTTTACCTTCCCTTGGCAGCCCCTTCACATGCCACCAACACTGGAGATTTGCACCTGTTCTACCACTTAATCCTTACCTACCCCCTGATTCTCATCAGAGCTCTGCTCCAAAATGGAAATCCACCACCTGGAGGTTCCATACAGAAGTGGCCAGAACTGAAAGCTGTTTATGGCCCTCACCTTCCCTTGGCAGCCCCTTCACAGACCCACCAACATTGTGGTTCCATGCATGCTCTACCACCTAACTCTCACCTAATCCCTTGGCCTAACCAGAGTCGTGCTCCGAAACAGACAACCACCACCTAAAATCCCCACACCGATGTGGCCAGGTGTCATGGTTTAACCCCAATCTGCAACTAAGCACCACGTATCTGCTTACTCACTCCCCCTTGGTGAGACAGGAGTAGAATAGAAAGAATAAAAGTGAGAAAAAAACTCATAGGTTGAGATAGAAACAGTTTAATAATTAAGAAAAAAAAATAAAAAAAAAAGAATTGTAAAAGGGGAAAAAATAGTGAGGAAAATTAAAAGCCAAGAAAGGCAAGTGATGTGAACGAAAACAATTGCTCAAAACCAATGGACTGATGCTCAGCCAGTCCCCAGACAGTACTCCCTCCCTGCCAACCTTTGTCTCGCTGCACCCACCCTCCGCCCCCCCTTTTATTGCTGAGCATGACACCATATAGTGTGGAATATTGCTTTGGCAGCTGGAGTGAACTGGCCCAACAGTGTTCCCTCACGACTTTTTGTGCACCTCCAACCTGCTTGCTAGTGGGGCAGTGAGCTTACACTGTGTAAGCACTGCTCAGCAGTAACTAAAACAGAGTGTTATCGTCAACACTTTCTGCAGCACAAATCCCAAACATTGCCCTGTACAAGCTACTGTGAAGAAATGTAACTCTATTCCAGTCAAAGCCAGTACATTCTCCACCCCTCATGCCATACCATTTATGTCATATTCAGGTTCCACACTATCGAAATACATCCTCATTAACCACCCATTCCTCCATAAAATGTTCTTAAAATGTCCATCCATTCATAAATGTTCATAAATGTTCATTGTGTTTGTTTGGTCTATGACTTTGGGCTTCATCTGTTACGGTATTCACTCAGAACAGGAGACGTGGTGCATTGTGAGAGTTACTTGGCACTAAAACCAGCTAAAGTCAGGTTGCTGCTGCTCTTGCATTGCTTCTTGTGAGGTTTGTTCTTCATTGGTTCAGATGGATTCTGCTGTAGTAGTTCCTATATCATGCAATGCAAATCACAGTTTGCAGCAATTTAAAGGTATGTCCGTTACAGTCTCAACCCCTGGTCCCTTTGGACTAGGACATAAGGTTTAACACTGCAATTAATTCCTCCTCTTGCCTCTAGCCTGTCTAGCAGTGAGAGGTTCTTGCTGTAATACCTTTAACATACGGTGGCCACAGCAGTGGTGACATAAATCATCATGTAATACTGCTATTGTGCAACTCAAACTATGGATCATTTTTGCCCGAGACTGAATCACTTTGAGGTACGTATTAGAATTCCCCATCCTTCTGCATTACTCACCAAGTGCGTCCAGGCCCTTGAGCTAAAACAATCCCATGAATAGATTTGCCCTTTCCTGAGGAAGGAATAACCCAGACTGTTTTTCTCAGCCAATTCCTGGTCAACTGGCCTCTGGTGTTAACCAGCCAAATAACTTCTGCTAAATATGTATCCCAATGCTTGAATATCCCAGCAGCCAATATGCTCAGTGTAGTTTTCAACAGTCCATTTTATTGTTCCATTTTCCCAGAGGCTGTTGTGTGATACACCCAGTCAATGTCATGCTCCTTGGCCCAGGTGCTTATGAGGTTGTTTCCGAAATTCTCATTCAATTCTTTCAGGGGTGCCTTTGTCACCATAAAACTTGCTTTCCAACACCCAAGACAGTATTCCAGGCATGGGTCACATGGTACTTGCCATGGTGGGTTCATGGTAGTAGTTCATAGGTAGCCATCGTCCCCTATACCAAAAAGGCTTTAGCCACTTGGCTTCTTTTGATTCTGGCACACACTTTACATTCATGGATAATCTGTGCAATGACACCAACAGTCAAGTCTACCCTTCAATCACAAGCCCATTTCTATGTTGCAGCTCCTCCAACATGTACTGATTTGTCATGGGCCCATCAAGCTATAAATGGATCACCATTATGATCCACTTCAATTCTAGCAGCCTTATCCACCTGCTGCTTGTTTTGATGTTATTCAGTGGCGTGACTCTTGGTTATGTGATCATCTACATGACGTACTTTTACAACTACGTTCTCCACCTGGGCAGCAGTACCTTGCCACAATTCAACAGCTCACGAGTTTACATCTGCACTGCCAGTTGGTCCAATTCCATTGCTGTAGCCATCCCTACAGAGCATTGGCCACCATCCATGAATCAGCACAGAGATAAAGTATTGGTCATTTTTCCCATTCAACAGTATCTAAAGCCAGCTGGCTTGATTCACCTTTTCCTTCAGCAGTTTCTGCAACTTGTCATGTAGGTCTCCACACAGCAGCTTTCCACCTTGAATATTTTCCCAAAATACAACAGGATGGATCTGTAAACAAGGCATATTGCTTTTCATTTTCTGGTAATTTATCATGCAGTGAGGCCGCTTCAGCATGAATCACTTCTGACAACATGTCAAAGATTTGGCGTTCTGGCCAGTCCATGATAATTTCCAGGATTCTGAGCAATGAGGATTTCTCATTCAAGCCCGTGGTGTTACCAGTATGACCCACTTTACTCCATATAGCCTCAATTGCATGATGTGTAGAGAGGACTCCCCCTTTGAACATGCAGCCCAGCACAGGCAATCAGGGTGCCAAAAGGAGCTACATTTCAGTACCAACTACTTCTGAAGTGGCTCAACTTCTTCATATGCTGCTAATATTTCTTTTTCAGTGGTAGTGTATAGGGCTTTAGATCCCTTGTATCCCCAGCTCCAAAACCGTAGAGTTTGACCTTGAATCTCTCCAGGCACTTTCTGCTAGAGGCTCCAGGTGGAACCATTATCCCTGGCTGAGGCATAAAGCATATTTTTCATATCTCGCACTGTCTGGACTGGCCAAGTGCTACTGCATGAACTATCTCCTGGTTAATTTGTTCAAAGACTTGCTGCTGCTCAGGGCTCCATTCAAAATCCTCTAGGTCACTCAATAGAGAGGGCTTATGATCAAACTATAACCTAGAATATTCATTCTCCAAAAATAAAAGATTCCATAACAAAGTGTTTATTGTGTTTATTTTTGTTAGTTGGTAGAGACATAGCTGTTACTTTATTGATCACGTCCATTGGGATTTGGATGACACTCATCTTGCCATTTTATTCCTCAAATCTGGATCTCCTGTGCAGGTCCTTTGACCTTTTATCTTGCGGTAAAACCAACTTCCAAAAGAATTTGGATTATTCTTCTTCATTTCTCAAACAATTCATCTGCTGTGTTGCCCAACACAATCATGCCATCAATATACTGCAGGTGTTCAGGAGCTTCACCTTGTTCAGGTGCAGTCTGTCAATCCATGATGAATAGTAGCACTGTGTTTCCACCCCTGAGGTGGTCAGTTCCAGGTGTACTAGACACCCACTTATGTGAAAGCGAACTGTGGCTTGCACTCTGCTGCCAAAGGGATCGAGAAAAACATGTTAGACATATCAAGTGTCACATACCATTTCGCTATCTTTGACTCTAGTTCATACTGGAATTCTACCATGTCTGGTACAGCAACACTCAGTGGCAGTATGACTGTTCAGGCTACAATAGTTCACTGTTAGCCTCCACTCTCTGTTAGATTTTTGCACTGTCCATATGGCATTATTAAAGGGTGAATGAGTGTTACTGAGCACGCCTTGACTCTCCAGTTGCCGAATCAGCTTATGAATGGGAACCAGTGAGTCTTGACTGGTGGGATATTGTTAGCAGGGCACTGTCATGGTAGCAACTGGCACCTGCTGTTCTTTAACACACAGGAGTACTACAAAAGAAGGATCCTCTGAGAGCTCAGGCAAGCTAGACAGCTGTTTAGTCTTCTCCATACTCAAGGCAGCTATAACAAAAGCCCACAAGTACCCTTTTGGTTCCTTGCAGTACCCTCTACTGAGGTATTCTATGCTAAAGATGTATGAAGCCTCTGAACTAGTCACAATAGGATGTTTTTGCCACTCATTCCCAGTTAGGCTTACCCCAGGCTCCAACACAGACAGTTCTTGGGATCCTCCTGTCACTCTGTAAATACAAATAGATTCTTCCCCTTTGTACACTGATGGTATTAGAGTACAATATGCATCAGTGTGCACTACAGCTTTATATTCCCATGGGGCTAACAAGTCAGGCCACCAAAATCACACACTTCAGTAAACCTTGTTGTCCCTTTCTTCTGCCTGGCCAAAGGCAGAACCTCTGTATTCCTGGTCAGAGTATCCATTACTTGATTTTTTGTAACCGCAAACCAGAAGTCCTTTCATCAACATCAAAAGTATGATCCACCTTTCTTACTCAGCCCAACAGACACTAAAGCAGTATTTTTTTCCTTTTCACTGGTGTTGTTTCTTGCAGTTCCTGTATCTGATCTTCTAGTCTCCAGGTATGCTCACCATCCCACTCCCTCATGTCCTCCACCTGGTCACAGAGATAGAACCACAGGCTTGCAAGTGGTGTGTGCCATCAATACCGTCTCATTTGAACAGAAAAAACGTGACTCTTCATAGCTGAGACAATGACAAAAGACTGAGGACTCCTGCCCCTTTTCCAATCCGTTGTCAACGGCCTTATCCCTAGCAAGCTGCTGGGCTTCCTTACCCTCAAGTTCCTGACTATTGGCCCCAATAGATCAGCTTTGGAGTAAGCAGTTGAGAATTTACTTGCCCGGTTGATGGCTGAAATCTTTTTGCTTATCTCACAGCTCACTTAGGGATAGGGTTCTGGTAGTTTCTGTCTCATTTAGGATTTCAGTCCTTTCTTTCTCCTGTTCTTGTGACTGCTCTGCTGCGGAACAGGCTGTCTGTTCTGATTCTCTCTCCTGCTCCTACTTAGGAGAAGCTTCTTCATCCCTTACTAAAAGAGTTGACTTCTGTTTGCATTGTTTCAATTATAGAGGCGACTGGGGTCTCTGAGGTCTCTGAGGGCTAGGTCTCAGGTTTGACTACAGTGTCTGTTGGTATGTTTTCAGATGCAGAGAACCTCTCTTCTCCTTGAAGCTGCTGAATAGTACTGAGCAGTGTTTGGTAGGTGCAGGCCAGGCCTCAGCACAGCGCAATAAATTGCTCCACGTCGACCATCTTTTTTGCAAACATTCTAGCACTTCATGAGAATCCTGCACTAGTTTGATAGTGAAGTATTTCCCACATGCCATGCCACCCATAATCACACTGCCACCGCGTGTGGGTCATATTTCTAGATACCTTGCTAACCTCAGAAAAAGCCAAAACAATATTCCTAAGAAATACAAATAGAAGAATTTTGGTTACCCATGGATGTTCAAGATACTGAAGAGTTATTGTAATGAGGGAGAAAACATCACAGAATAAGGTGATGAAGATGCTATTCTACATTTCCTCCAATCTCCTTCAGTGGCATGCAGGGAGCATAGGAAGGGTAAAAGTGAGAAACTCGTGATTAAGATAATAACAGTTTAATAATGAAAAAGAAATAATAATTTCTGTGTCATGCCAAAGAGATATGATTCAGATTCACAAACATCCTTGGAGTGGATTAAGGTAAAACAATTACTCAAGGTCTGTGAACAAGCAGCAATTTTAATGAGAAATCTACAACTGTCCCATATAGTCTGACATCTCATAATGTACAGCCTTACAGAAGGTTAAAGTAAGCCTTGTGGTTATTCACTGCATGTGTGGGTTTTGAGCCCTGCATTATTTGCTAGAGAAAAAAGGAATAAAAAGAAAGAGGGGCTGGTGGGAAGAGAGAGAAGGAGATCACCAGTCCAGGTTCCAGTGTTGATCCAGACAACGGGGGTCTCTGGTCTGTAGGAGCACTTGTCCAGAAGTTCCCACCTGATACTATTTTCCTCACCCTTTTATTCTCATCCTCAACGTGGATCACATCTTCCAAAAGTTTTGTTTCTGGGTGGAATTCAGTATTCTTCTGCTGTTGGTTAATTAGTCTCACTAGCTATATAAATTGGTATGCATGCTCCTTACGGGCAGGGGTGGGGGGGCAGCAAGTCTTCTTGGTCTTGAATTGTTGGTCACAATCTCCCCCCTGCTGCATTTACCTTTCCTGCAGTTACTGCAGATTTTTGTGACTTTGTTGCTTCCTGGGCAAACATCCAACCATGGTGCCTTCTGAGAAAGGATGTTCCCCTCTATCAGTCCTCAGCTCCTCTTCAAGGATATATTTTGCCTCATTTGTGAGTGTTTGAGATACTACCAAAACAGTTCTTTGTTCCAGGGGTTACAAGTTAACTTAGTGTTAAATTGTTTGGTCTTCCAGCTGGTGTCCAATAATAAGTTTTTAAAAAACGTAAGAAAATGGAAAAAAAAAATCAAGAGAGAGAGTAAAATAAACCTCAAGGAAGACAAGCAATGCAAACCAAGTGGTGGTGGTCCTCACCACCAACCAACGGATGCCCAGTCAGCCCCTGAGCAATGCCCCCTCACCTAGTTTTATTGCTGAGCATGACGTCATATGATACGGAATATTCCTCTGGTCAGTTGGGATTAGCTATCCCAAGAGTAGCCCCTCCCAACTATTTTTACATCTCCAACCTACTCAATGATAGCGTAGTGAGATGAGTAGAAAAAGCCATGGGGATGCTTAAGCACAGAAGTAGCTAAAACATCAAAGTATCATCAACACTACTTTCAGCATTAACCCAAAATATAGCCCCATACAAGCTACTATGAAGAAATTTACCTCTACTCCAGCCAAAATCAGTACATCAGGGATTAAAGCTGGCAGCCCTTTCACAGCCCCATCAACTGGCACACTGACTTGCTCTGCCACCTCACCTACAACTTCAGCCTCACAGGAATCCCACTGCAAAACAGAAACCCAACACCTAGGGTTCCCACATAGAAGTGCCTACAAGTAAAAGCTGTTGACAGCTCTCACATTCCCTTGGCAGGCCTATCCTCCCTCCTCCCTTTGCCAAAACTGCAGACACGTTACTGTCTCAAACTTACTATTTTTTAGGGTATGTCCTGGGTTCGGCTATGATAGAGTTAATTTTCACCAGAACGCTGGGAGGGGGACAGCCGACCCAAAGCAGCCAAGCAGGAATTCGATACCAGTGACGTTGCGCCCAGTACATAACCGCCCAGTACATAACCAGGGTGGGGGGCTGGTGCTGGCCGGGCAAGGCACGGGAAGCGAGGCTGGGAAGGGCGCGGGGCGGCTCTGGTTCCCGTTCCGGGTGGTGAGCGCTTGTGCTGTGCATCGCTCGTCTGTATTCTCTCTTGTTAGCATTATAGTTGTTATTGTTACTGTTCTCTCTCTCTCTGTGCTGTTGCATTAAACTGCCCTTATCTCAACCCACGAGGGCTGCCCCTTTCTCTGCTGATTCTCCTCCCCGTCCCGGTGGGGGGTGGGGGTGGGAGTGCAGTGAGCCAGCGGCTGCGTGGTTCTTTGTTGCCGGCTGGGCTCAAACCACGACAGGATAGTTACCCAAGACAAAGAAATTGGCCCCAGAAAAGTGCTATCCTGCCTCCGCAAGATCCCCCTTTCTAACCACAGTTTATCCCATCAGCATAGTAACATTCTTTTCCTCTTCCGCCGAGTGTTTGAGACATTAATCTTTTTCATAGCTTTTCAATCTCTCACACACTGACCTACACTCTCAGTCTAGGCACCCTAGCTCCACAACAAAAAAATAACACCTACATCTCCCACATAGAAGTGGCTCGGACTGAGAGCTGTTGGTGGCCCTCATCTTCCCTTGGCATCTCCTTCACAGCTGCAGTCTTGGTCAGTTCTCTCTGGGAGAACTAGCATGCAGCTGCGGATATTGGAGCTATGCTCTGGTTAAGGGTGAACAGGTAGGTGACTGTGATGGAAGGAAGCTCAGAACGTCAATGTTGTTGGAGCTCTTTAACGAATTACCAAGGAAAAGTGACAGACAGCAACAACTTCTACTCCTAGTACCTTTTGTGTGGGAGCCTCCTCTGGAAGGTTTCTCTTTTGGACCTGGTCAGTACCTAGAATTAAGGAGTATGTGAGGGGTGATTGATAGGTGGTAGAGCAACAGCAAAGACTTGGTGTTACTGGGGCTATGAAAGGACTGCCAAGGGACTAAAAGGGCCAGCAACAGCTGTCATTTCTGGTCACTTCTGAGTGGAAGCCTTTGCTGGAGGGCTTCTCTTTTCAACTTTGTGTTTGCCTAGAGTGAGGGAGTAGGTAAGGCAGTAAAGCAAACACTAGAGGGTCAGTGTTGGCAAGACTAAGAGACGGCCAAGGAAATGAGAGGGCCAGAAAAAGCTTTCAGACCTGGCTGCTTCTTTATGGGAAAACATGGCCTTTCTGTATTGGAGCTATTTGCTTGGTTTATGGTGAGTAGGTAAGTAACTGTGACGGTTATGTCATAGAGGAGGCTTAGAACCTTGGTATTGGTGGTGCTGCTAAGGGACTGCCAAGCAAAGGTGGCAACTGCCAACAGCTTTTAGTTGTAGCACTTTCTGGCTGGGAACTCTCACTATATCATTTCTCTTTAGAACCCAGGCACTGTATTAGGTGTCCTGGTTTGACCAGATGCAGATTTCTATCCCATACACATCATGCTCAGTATAAAGCTGAGGGATCATAAGGGTCACTCCCTCTCCCTTTATGGCCAGGGGCCTGAGGGCACTAATGGGCTTTAACGACCCTAAACAGCCTCACCTGGTGCTTCCAAGAACACCTGTGGCCCAGGAGCCTATTTAAGCCCTTTTCTCTTTCCCACCTTTTGAGGAGGGAGGGGGTTAACAAAGAGCATCTGTTGTTTATTTAATAGCCAGCCTAGCTTTAAATCATGACGGTAGGGTGAGTTACTATGTGAGGACTTAGAGAAAGGGTAGAGCACGAGTTGGTGTGGTTGTGAAGCTCTTGTTGGGGGGAGGTAATGGTTGTTATTCCTTATGCTTCAGTCTTGACCTCTTCTGTGTGAGAGACCTAGCTGGCTGTGTCCTTTTTCAGACCTGGACTGTACTGGGTTTATTTGATGGTGAAGGTAATCTTAACTCTAAATCTGCCCCATAGCTCTTATCCTAACCCTAAAACTTCAACCCTAACTTTACACTAAACCTAACTTCATACCCTATCCCTAACACTATGTTTAAAAATTACCCTAAACTTAATACCAAACGCTAGCCCTAAACTTCATCCTAGCTGTAATCCCTTACCCTAAATAGCACATAACTCTAAATCTATTATTAAGCCTAACCTTTATCTTTAACCCTAAACATAATTCTGGAACCTAATCGTAACCCTTAACCCAAACCCCAAGCCTAACCCTACCTCTAAACAATAACCCTTATCTTATATCTTGATTTAACCCCAATCAGCAACTAAGCACTACACTGCTACTTGTTCACCCCTGACACCAGTGGGATGCAGGAGAAAATCAGAATGATAAAAGTAGAGAAAACTGATGAGTTGAGAAAAAGACAATTTAATTCACAAATCAAAGCCATGCAAGCAAAGCAAAATAAGGAATGCATTCACTACTTGTCATAGTCAAGCAGGTGTTCAGCCATCTCCAGGAAAGCTGAGCTCTATCACATGTTACTTGGGAAGACAAATGCTGTAACTTTGAATGTCCCCTCTTCCTTCTTTTCCCAGCTTTATATACTCAGCATGACATCTGTCACGGTTTAAAGCTGGGCTGGCTATTAAGCGAAGGACAGATGCTCTTTGTTAACCCTCTCCCTCCCCGAAGTGGGGGGGGAGAGAAAAGGGAAAGACACTTATGGGTTAGGAAAGTTAAAACAGCTTTAATTTAACTACAATAATAATGTATAATAATAATAATAATGAAATATATACTAATATGTAGAAAGCTGATATTGACCTCCCCCCCACCGATGATGTATACCTCACCCGGACACTGCAGGGCACGCCCTGGGAAAGTCCCGGACTGTACTCAGCAGCAGGCAGGAGCTGGATTCAGGAATGCACGGATCGGGATCGAAGGCAGAAGAATCAAACAGAGTCCTCCTTGGACGCTGGCCATAGAAGAAAAGAGCAGGACCCTCGTGATCCCTCAGCTTTATACCGAGTATGACGCGTATGGGATGGAATACTCCCTTTGGTCAGTTTTGGGTCACCTGTCCGACCAGCTCCTCCCCACCGCAGGGTGGCAGGTGTGACCCCTTCTCTGCTCTTTCAGTTCCGGTGCATAAGAAAGTTAGCAGAAGCAAGCATTGACCTTGGTCTCCATAAGGATAACTATAAGCAAGAGCCTTACTGCATACCATTGCTACTGATGTTCCAGCACTAACTATCAACACGGAGCCTTATCACTGCTAGAAGCAGCTACTGTCTGGAAAAACATGCAGTTAATTTTAGAGAGTGCAGCTTCGAAGAAGAGACTTAACTAAAAAGCAAAGTCACTAAAAGAAAATTGGTCCTGTCCTGGCCCAAACCAGGACAACATAATATGTTATGGAATATCCACTTGGTTTGTTGGAGTTAGCTGTTGTGTAAGCACTGGTCAGTAATAACAAAAACATCTTTGTATTATCAACACTGTCCTCAGCACAAATCCAGAACATCGGCCCATGCCAACCACCACAAATTAACTGTACTCCAGCCAAAACCAGGACGCTCTATCCCTAAGCATAACCAATTATTCTAAAATTAACTCAACACTAACTATAGTAGTGCTCTAACTCTAAATGTAGCCCTAACCTTAATGACCCTAAGAATTAACTCCTAACCCTAACACAATCCCAATCCCTAAATCTAACCCTAACCATATCCACAGCAATAACCTTAACTTCCTTGCCAATGGAAGCTGAAGGCTGCTGCTACTTCTATGTGGAAGCCCAAACTGGCAGGTCACCATTTTGGGCCTGCATTTTAGCTAGGGTAAGGATGTAGGTGAGAGTGAGAGATAGGTGGTAAGAGCAAGCACTAAGCCCCAGTGGTGGTGGGGCTGCAAAGCAGTTCTCAAGGGAAGGTGAGGGTTCTAAACATTTTGGTACTGGCCACTTCTGTTTGAACCGTAGTCATGATGTGCCTGTTTTGGATCTGCGCTCTATCTAGCATAGAAGGTTGTATTTGGTATGACTGGAATGGAGTTAACTTTCCCAACATCAGCCCTCCTATTACAGTGCTTTGTGTTTGTAGCTAAAAAGGTATTGAGAAGACTGTAATGTTTTTGTGACTAGTCAGCAGTGTTCACACAGCATCAAGGCTGCGGTTTCAAGTCCCTCTGTCGCTTGCCAAAGGCCAAAAGGCTGGAGGTGGGCAATGGGTTGGGATTCAACGTAGATAGAACAGCTGATCCAAACTCAGCAAACAGATACTACATACTGTATGATATTGTGCTTTGCAATAAAAGCTCAGAGAAAGGAGGGGGAGGGAGGCTTTCATTATTCCAAAGCAACTGCTATGTGTACTTCACAGGATGTGGCTGATAGGAAGTAGAGAATAATTTGTTTGCTTGCTTTTCTTCCTTGTGTGGCCTTTACTTTTCTTTATTGAATTGCCTTTATTTCCAACCACAAGTTTTTCATGTTTTCTCCTCCGCTGCTGCTGAGGAAAAGAAGTGGTATAGTGGCACCTAGTGGACGACACTTCGCAGCCCCACCAACACGGGCTGTGGGGCTTGCTCTGCCATTTAATGTTTACCATCACCTACAGTTTTGTAGTTCGCTGACCTTGGTATGCTTCTGTGCTTTTAAAAAGTGGTTCTTAAAAACTGATCAGCACTCGTGGACTCCTAAGCCTTCAAAAGCAGATTCCCAGGGTACACTGCTAAATAGCTCCCTGAGTAGATTAGTTTGCTCTCTTGACATCCAGGGTAGCAACTCTGCTGATCTTTTTTCTGATCACACCAAAAATTTTAATATCAACCATTTTGTGATCACTGTTGCCAAGACAGCAACATCTCCCATGAGTCCTCCTCTAGTCACAAACAACTAGCCTAGGAGGGCATCTTTATTAGCTGTCTCACTGAGTACTCGTGACGAGAAATTAGCTTCAATAAACTTCAGGAATTTCCCAGACCTGCTTGTCATAGCAGCGTGGTATTCCCAGTTGATGTCTGAGAAGATGAAAGATCTCATAAGAATGAGGACTATTGATCCAGAGATTTCTCCTAGTTGTTTATAGAATAATTCATCAGTGTTATCATCCTGGCTGGACAGTTGGTTGTAGACATCCACAGCAAATTAAGGCTGCAAGGAATTGTGATGTAACTTTTTCAGGCTTATGGTATATTACAGGCCTGTAAATTTTAACAATTATATTCTACTGATTTTAATAATTTGCATTTTGATTTAAATATTTTTTTTCTCTTCCTGTAAAGTTAGCCTGCTACTCTTTGCAGCCTGCTAAAGAGTTTTGCCTCTACCTCAACAGTCTATTGCAGTGGTGAGTATGCTGTTAGATTAACAGCCAAAAAATGTGTCTGGTTTCTGCTTCAAGATTTTCAGGCTATGATTTCCAGGTTTATTCTGAATTTCCTTTATTCCTGCTTTGTAATCAATTCTATAATCTAAATGGCACTTCTTCAGCTCCTCAACTAACCGGAATGATAGTTAACACTTAAGGGTAGTGCTGTCTTGGCTCTCAGAGAGACATGTAACACATGTTCAGTATGAAGACTTCTGAGAATTTTTGCTTATCAAAATACGGAATAAAACAAGTAGCAGCAAAATCTGGATGGCGGGAGCTGTTTCCTGCACTCTGCTGCCAAAGGGATTGGGAAAAATGCATTAGCGATATCAATCATGGTATACCACTTGGCTGCCTTTGACTCCATATTGAAGCTCTAGCATGTCTGGCACAGCAGCAGTCAGTGGTGGTGTGACTTCATTCAGGCCACGATAGTCTACTGTTAGTCTCCACTAACATGGCTCCACATGCATGGGGCCTCTGGGCCAGTCACAATGGGGTGTTTATGCCACTCATTCCCAGTTAGGCTCATTTTGGCCTCCAATAAAGTCAGCTGTTGGGAACCCTCCGTCACTCCAGAAATACAAATGGATTCTGCCCCTACATGACTCGATAGCATTATGGTACATTGTGCACCCGTGTCCACTAGAGCCTTATATTCCTGTGGGTCTGATGTGCCAGGCCATCGAATCCACACAGTCCAATAAACCCGATTATCCCTTTCCTCCACCTGGCTAGAGGCAGGACCCCTCTAAGCATGGTCATGGTATTTGTTACCTTCTGCAGAAAAGAACCAGAAGTCCCTTCAAGAGGACCAGAAGTGAGCTCGTCCCTTCTCATCTGTCTGGGAAAATTCCCACTGGAAACTGGAGCAGCATTTTTCCAGGAAGAATCCTTTTTTGTGGTTGGTTTTTCTTGCAGCTGGTGTACTTGTGCCTTTAGGGTGGATGTAGATTGTCTGTGCCACTTCCTCCAGAACTTGCATCGTATGCAGAAGGCCACTTCTGCTGGTAAACACAAGTCACTGTCAAAAATCATGGATTATATCTTTTTGAGAGAAAGATAGACCCATAATCTGTTAATTCAGACAAAAATTGTTTTTTACCTAGTGCTGGCTGGAAGTTCCAGTATGGAACATAATCAATTCAAATACAGAGGATTAGCACAGATATTAAGAGCAAAAGTCTTAATAGGCAAGACTACTGCCTACTCATATCTGTGTTTTATGTATCAAAAATTTTTCTCCTGCCAGCTGCACCCAGGGAGGCAGGAACTTTTGAAACTCCTGTCTCTGCCTGCTGCTGGGGAGAGGCCGATTAAGACATTCCTAACAGACAATGCCTTTGGGTCAGAGTAAGCACAGGCCCACTAATTGTAATGGGAACAGAAGTTGTATGTGGTGTTGAGTGGTAGCAAGCAGACTATTTACTCTGAGATGTTCTTTCCCTTTTAGCAAAATTCAGTCTGGTCTACATACTAAATCAATTCAGCTCACAGTGTGAAAAAAGTAGTTGTTAGTACAGCAAAGTGGATGCTGGATGGCTTTTCATTCTTATCTGGTCATTACTGGCAAAGGCTGAAACAAATGTGTTGGTAAGAGCTGTGGACATACTCTCTCAGGGAACCATAGGATTATCTTTCCAGACTAATACCTGCTCGCATTGTTTGAATCTCATTAAAAAAAAAAAATCAGATAAGATGGAAAACTCTACCTAAATCTTTTTAGATTTGACTTCTTACTGAAGCTAAAAAGAATGTATGCAAATTCTCATCTGACTATACACAAAGCACTTTTCACTAATCAGAATTATTGGCATGCACTCTCAGTAATTTTGACCATATGTAGGTTAAACATATATTAGAATGTCTTTAAAATTCTTCTCATACCTCAGAAAATCTGAAGAAAAATGGTACTCCAAGCCACTTATGCTTTCATTTCAATTTAATTATCTTCCCCCTTAGATCTGTGGGTGGTCACAACTGCATTGTCCAAGTAGCTTGTACACACATTTCAAATAAAAATCTTGTCAGCATATCTGCAGAAACTACTTACTGTTGATAACTTATGAAAGGGAATGCCCTTCTTTCTCCAGACTAACTTCCTGCCTTCCCCCACCTTCTCCCCCATCAAACTCTTTGGTCCTATGATGCATATACATTCACAGAATGTCCTGAGATTCTGATGGTAATACAAAACTACACAGCAGCATAAAAACTGCCTGAGGGGTGGAGTGAGAAACAGATTTTGAACTCTTAAGTTTCAGGATGGATCCTTACACGACAGTCATATGAGGATAGCATCTTTCTACATGAATATTCCTACTTGTTCCCAGGGAACTACTTATGTGGTCTCTCACTTTTCAGTGTGAATAAGAGTACAGCAATTTAGTGAGCACAGATGTTTAATGCAGAAGTATACAGGCTTTCCCCCTGGGTCAATTACTAGCCATGTACTTTATTTCTTCCATAGCAAGTTAGAAGGAAACCATCAATTGTACAAGATTGATTTTATTAACTCTAATATAGCTGTTGACGAATAAAGTGGAGATTAAATAAATGCCTCTGCACTATGCCTTAGGTCCCACAATGGATT
Source organism: Steatornis caripensis (assembly GCA_013398225.1). NCBI lineage: Eukaryota > Metazoa > Chordata > Aves > Caprimulgiformes > Steatornithidae > Steatornis > Steatornis caripensis. The sequence continues at coordinate 101,698 of VZSC01011959.1, forward strand.
ACAGTTAGATTTAAATGTTAAGGGAAAAAAACCTCCTTAAAAAAACCCCCAAACATCCCAGCATTGTCTGCACATTACACAACTGATTGATTTAGCTTGAAACAACCTGAATACTCCTAATTTAACAGTTTAAGCAGGACCGCATTTGGTAACACAAAATTAAGAGATCCCATTCATCTCTGGTGGAAACAGTAAAAACAAAGGAATTAATTTTTTTGTTGTTGAATTCACAGAGAAGAATTTTTGCTTTTGTTTTCTAGCCACCAGTGTGTGAAATCTGTGGAACTGAGGTTAAGTTTTCTAAAACATTGCTAATGAAATAGTACTTGATTTCACGTATAGCCCCACTTAAACCATGATGTCAAATTTAATACTAGTATTTCCTTGGTACGTTAGTCACATTCAACTCCCTTTGTTTGAAGGGATGCATCAGAGCAGTTTATCATGCAGCACTTACTGAAAAGCACTTCAGAAGTAACGTTTCGTTAAGGGACAGGTACTTACACCTTGTAAGATGAGAAAACTACATATGTAGAATAACTAAGTGAACAGTTCTGGCATATTTTAAAAAAAACCCTGCATTTATGCTCATCTGACATAAAAGAAAAAAACCCAACGCACTCCTCCCCCTCCATCCTATAACTTGTAGGAAAACATCTTATGCTTAAGAAGCAGCATATTATACTGCAGCTCTGTAAACATAACATTAAGATTTTGATACTTCAGAGTTTTACAAAAACAATGGTTAAAAAGTGGACAGGTCAAACTACCAGAAAAAGAAAGGGAAGTGACATAAGTTTTCCAAGGCTGTTAAGTAGTAAAAGTTTTTACAAGATTAATGTTACTAAGAATGTAATTAAGTATCCTAACAAAAAGTTCTGAATCAATCTTCTGAAATGCAAACTTAAAAACCAACCAGCAACACAACCTTAGATGATGGGTGATACAGACTTAAAATAGTTTGTGCTATGCATGCAAATACAAGCCAATGAATTACTTCTGTGTCTTAATATCTTGACTGTACCAGACATTTGAATTAAATAAAGCAATTTAATTGTTAGGGAAGTCAGATCTTTGGTACTTAATAGTCTTCAAATACCAGGACAGAGTCTCTATGAGAAGGAACTCAGGCAATTCCAAGTTGCAAAGACTCCAAGCATCCACAAACTGTCCTCACACTTGCATTAGTTGAGTCCTGTACTGAATTTTTACAGTTGGTTGATGCACTAGATTCCTAAACAATCTCCCCATATCTGCCAATCAGACAATGCCTCTACCTCAAAGATCCTTCAGAGGGTCTGCCTCCCTGGACTGCTTATTTTTGCTGTATGCAGAGCTAAATAGATGTAAAGGCAGATGGGTAAGCTCATTCCTATTGCTTCCTTGTTACATACACCCACCTACAGGCTAGGGAGAGAGTGAAAGAATTGTTTCATGAGAATATTAATAACGTGCTGAAGCAAAGATTGTTCATTTCTGCCAAATGAACAAAGAGATTCCCTTGCTGCCTAAGACTCTTGAATTCTAGGGAGAGACTGAAAATATAAGGAAAAAAGATGTATAGTTGTTCCAAATTCACTACCATCAATGTAGCATGTGGACTCCTATTTAAACAGTGAATTAAATAAAAACTATGCCTTTCTTTTGCTTTCAACTATGTAACAGTAACACAATTTTGATTATTATTAATGGTAAGTGGAAAATTAAAAAGAAAGCAAAATGAAACTTGTGATGTTTGGGTTAACCCAATTTGAATTTATTTTCCCGGAATGTAGTTTCCAATTCCATGTACAGTAAGTGTATGTAAAATGTAAAAGTAAGTAAAATGCCAGTGAATTAAATTATTTACATATAAAAGAACAGGACCTATGCATTGTTCAGGGGTCTGAACAGGCACTCCAATCAAAAGACAGACACAGATATGCTGGCAAAAGCCTGAAGTACAAATGCAAATAATAAACTGCTGCTACACAGGTGTAATTTTTCTTACAGACAGGAGGGCTGTTTGTAGCAGCCATAAGCTACATTAACTAGAGTCACTTTGCTGGTACATAATTACTTTTATATCAGTTCACTAAAGTCTTCCCAACTTCAAAATAATACAGAAGATGTGTTCTCCAGTTACTGTACATTCTTCCATGTTCCCAAACAAAAATCAGTTTTTTAGGATTCAGGAGTGGAAAATTGCTATACAACCTTGTACCTGTATCATTTAAAAGTTTTAACACATACAGTTGCATATATTGAGCGTGCAGAACACAATGTTTGTCTGCTCCTTAGTAATTTTCAAATTGTGCTTGGCTACAAATCAATGAACTAATGCTACTTTACGTGTGCTAAAAATCACACATTTAAAACCAATTCTATTACAATCCACGCATTCTTTTCTGCTGAATATGTGAATTTAATATAGTCAATACTGTTGTCTTAACCTCTACATTTTCCTAAGTTCATTTTAAATATTTTGTTTACTATTTATTA
>VZSC01011959.1:106638-122104 GCA_013398225.1 Steatornis caripensis
GACAGGACAAGGGGCAATGGGCACAAACTGGAACACAGGAAGTTCCACCTGAACATGAGGAGGAACTTCTTTACTGTGAGGGTGACAGAGCACTGGAACAGGCTGCCCAGAGAGGTTGTGGAGTCTCCTTCTCTGGAGATATTCAAAACCCGCCTGGATGCATTCGTGTGCAACCTGCTCTAGGCTAACCTGCTTTAGCAGGGGGGTTGGACTAGATGATCTCTAGAGGTCCCTTCCAACCCCTACCATTCTATGATTTGGACATTCAAGTGGAGTGAGTACTCTGATGTCCATGCGATGCGTAAACTTCACTGTAACCTTCAAATATTTCAGGAATTCTGCTGCTTTGGAAAAAAATAGGCTTAATAAAGATATATTAAGCTGTAACTTTGACGATTAGTTCCTTCCTTAGTGACTCCAGTCTCAGAAGTGTCTCGTCTGGAAGAGTAAATGAAAATGAGAATTTACAGCCATCCATTAGAAAACCTTTAAGAGTTAATGGATGTTTTAAAGGAACATTTTGAAAATACATAGCAAAGATTTCCATTATCCTTTCTTATGGCGCTGAATCAAATGGACATTTGTATATTTTGTATATTTTTGGAACTGATTGCCAAGACAGACTTAAGGTCACACACCAAAAAAACCCTCACTCGTTGTGAGAAGTCCTAAATTGGAAGCCAAAAAGTGCATCCACTCCTTAGGCAAAGAACCGTAACTCAAATCCTGTTGTCACTGAATCGGTCTCTTAACAGGTGAGAGCCTAAAAATGTTAAAAAAAAATTTGCCTGACCGCTTAAAATGGAGATGCAATTAAATTCACTTAGTTTGCTTTTCTACTCCCACCTTATCAGCTCTATCAGAAAACACGCCTACATACCTTGATTGCAATCACTTACGTGTAAGATTTAATTTGACTTCCTTACTTGTCAACAGATCTTCAGGCAATTGTAATGCTACATGAACACTTCTATACTGCATCTCTTCACTGACATGCTGTGTTTTATTTAAGACTGTATACAGCTGCTGGCTGAGACTAGCTTTTACACTGTTCCAGAGAGAAGACAAAAATTAAAAACTCTGAAAGCAAGAGCATGCTGCAAGACAGGATAGAGACTGCAATTCTTTAACAGGATAAAACCAGAATAAGGTATCAGGCATACCAGGTACAGAGGGCAAAGAACAAATCATTTCAGGCATGTGAGCAGAAAACCACAGGTGAAAGTTCTAATTTCTTTTACTAAGGCAAGTAAAAGATCCAAGATTTTCCAAACTCTAGATTGATAATTCCAATTTTATCAAAATTGTCCTTCCCAAGAAGGGCTCAATCTCACATCTCAAGCACAGATACAGTGGATTGGTGGTTAAAAGAAGAACAATGAATGATGTAAACTGCTCACTCTTGCTTCCGTTGCTTCAGTGTTCACAAACACTTCTCTCTTTATTATGTGTTTTTAAATTTAAACACCAATTAATTTTATCACAAGACATATCTTGCTTAAAAGAAAAAAAAATAAAAATCAAGATACTTGTTTTTCTTCTAGATCTTCAGACCCCAAGGATATAGTATAGTAAAAGTCATGGCAGTATTTTTGAAAAGCATCAGAATACTCATCACTTTTATATAAGTTATTAGATATAAAGGAATTAATTTTATTGATAAATGTGCAGGTACACTTAAAAACTGAGTGCTTGCCCGGTCCGTGTACCACTTATTATTACACACTTTTCTGGGCAAGATTTATACACACACAAGATCTTGGAGTGAAGGAAAAAATAAATCCTGGCTTGAATGAATGCTTATTCATCATATTGATTGCTGAAGTTTGTACAGTACAAAAGAAATCTTAAGAGTACTAACTGCTATCACATTCCTATTTGCGATTTTTAATTAAACCAAGTTTCTCTTTATAACGAGTGCAATATTTTAAATTTAAATATCATGTCATTGCAAAAACTGGTTTTAAAAATTTCCCTTCCCTCTTAAGATGAATCCTCTGCAAACAGAATATTTTTTATCTAAATAAACACGGTACAATTTATTTACAACAACATACCATTGGAAATCACTGTAGTTAAATGATCTTAGATGGTACTACTGACTTAATTTAAATTAGTCAACTGTTTTAACCAGAAACACAAAACAAAATCACCCAATCAAAATCACAGGAATCAAAACGAGGTTTATTAACTTCCAGAAAAACATTTGGTTGTATAGAAGAGATTGCTCCATTACGTAAAAAGATGATTAGTTATTAGCATAATTCTTTCCATTTGATACATAATGAGTTTTCTCATGTTCTGTGGGAGCTTTAATAAATTATCCCCAGAAACTAGCTGCATCCAAGCTTGACTTAATATTGTGCATATTTTCTTGACGCTGTTTAGTGTAAGTATTTGCCTCTCCTTTTTGCAGCCGTTGCCTCAGAGCAGACTTTTGATGTTTGTTCAGTTGACGTTTTATCTTCTGTTTCACCAGTTCCTACAAATAAACATATAATTCAGTATCATAACTATATGAAGATTATTTAGTACTAAGAAATGGCACAATGATAGCGCATTTTCAGTACATGCATGCACATGCATGATTCTAAACGGAAGACCTCTGTACATTAGGAAGTTAGTGATCCACACTCAACATGAGTAAGCCCAGGTCTGTCCTGTGTTGCACTAAGCTGCATGTACAGGGGTGTCTTCAGGACTCTCTTGTGCTCCACAAATCTGCTGGCAGTAGGATAAACTCAGCTCCTACCCAGTACTGGCAATTAGGCCTCCTGTGTGGCCCTGTCTTTATCTGAAGTGCAGCAAGACATCATCCTATGAACATTAGTTCAGCTGGACTGTAGAAATGATAAACAAGAGTTTAAGAAATAATAAGAAAATAATAAAACAGGTCAACTGACCGTAAAGATTCTCTGCTATGGACAAGGTCTGCCCAGTGTGTTACGTGTGTGCTGGGAGTCCTGTTCAATGCTACATCCTTACAGCTCCCACCATCTTAAAGGCGTGTGGGATTATCCATACTACCCTCTTCTGATAGTCTTCAATCTAATAAATAGCATTTTAAATCATACCTTACGGAGTTTAAGTGTCTTTCTTATGGGATCATAGACGACCAGCATGCACCTCTTAGTGCAAAACACATGCCTTCCACAAAAATGTAACAGCTGATAATATTCTATAGTTGAAGATTTTAAGTGAAAAAAAAATAAAAGGGCCAATAGATCATTTCACATCCTGCAGTAATTCTTCGGTTTGTGCCTGTTTTTTTTAGCACGTTCTTTTTTCAGAAGTTTGGATTACAAAGATCTGAACATGACTCTAATGGAAAACAACAACTCTTCACCACAAGCGTGGCTAAAAAAGAGGGGTAGTCAAGAGTGATTTACAATTCCTCCTCAAGTTTTCCCCTGTTGTGAGGAACTCTCCTATTAAAATTCACGAGGTCAGGACTGTTTCATGCCTCTACAGCAAAAGTACTGAAACAGCAACTGTTATTTCCATAAAACTGCAGCAATTTTATGAAATTTCATCTGTTATTTACACCTATGTTTTCATTCTGAGTTCTGCTATTCATCATGATGGTAACAGCTATCCATTATGATGGTAATAGCTATCCATAATAAAAATGAAGCCATGATTTAGTAGATGGTGGTAGTCATTTTGTCATTTGGAAAATGATCCCAGTTCAAGCTGCTGCACTGGTATGGAGGGTGTACTTGCTTATCTTGTATTAGAAGAAAAAGAGAAATCAAATTATTTTAATCTAATTATTTCATCATGATGGAATCATCTTGTTGGAAATCCCAAGGAAGTGTTTTATTTTTATTCTAATTAATAAAGAATTTTTTAAAAAATCATATCAAGGAATAAATCTGACGTTAATAAAAGATCTGCTGCTGTCCAAATAACTGCAGAAGAAGAAACATGTCCATTTAATTACATTTCCTTTACATGTAACCCGATTTCACTTGCCGCCTTGTGCTTTGTTGACTGCAGTAGCAACTCAACTTCACTGTAGCATATGAAGTAGTAAGTCGGTAAGCAGTAAATCAGGAACCAGAAAGAATAATTTTGGCAAGTTGTGCTCTTTAAGAATTTCTGTGACTTATACAAGTAAGGTAACAAAATACAAAGTAGTTAATGAATACAATAACTCAATTCTGATTTCAGCATGAATCCTGTAATAATTAGGGAACTACCTGAACAACAGTTTCCTAAGTTATTTTGCATGCAGGCTCACTGTCAAAATGCAGATAAAAACCAGTTGCCTGTGATGTGTCCTTCTTTCCTTCAGTACTTAGGAGCACTCAGTATTTAACCATGAGCTCTTCAGAAATAAAAACTGTACATTCTCTTTTAAAATATTCCTGAAGAAAAAATGATCAGAATTCATTTAAACTGTTGCATTGATGCTCTTCTCTGCCCAATAAAGCATCTGTCATTCTGTGTTTTCTATAGGCAGAACCCTGAAAGAAGGCTTCTCTACTCTTCCCACTCCAGTCCAGGACAGACGACTTCCTTCACGGTTTATTTATTGCTAGAAGAAATTTTGCAAGATGGATACTAGAAGTCTTTGACATGTAATCATCATGTAAATTCATCAAGTTCCATTGCTCAACCACATCAGGTGGTGGAAAGACTCACTAGTCTTCCTATCATCATAACCTAAACGTATGCAAATACTGAGAAATGCTTCAGAATAAACAAATCAGATTTTTTTTATTTAAGTTTGTGATCATTCACATTTCCTCTAATTAAATTGTATCAGTGCATATAAAGATTTGTACAAACAAAGCAAGATACCTTAACTTCAGGTGGAATAGCTGGTTTTCCAAAATTCATGATGCTTTCCGGTTTTGGCATAGTCTCCAAGTTATGACTGTACCTACTGCTATTACTGCCATTGTTTATACACGCCTATATGAATTTGTACATGAGATTAATTTAAAAATCTGGTTATGTTTAATATGTTTTCTCCACAAACAGAAAGCAAGCTGCATAAACATAAATGCTAGCAGCAATAACAGGCATCAGGTCTAAGCAGCCCAGTGGATCTTACTGCAGTGCCATTATTTTGCATTTTTAGTTTTGTATTTATTTTCTTATGTTACAAATAGCTCATTATACATACCAATTCTTTAGCTCTAACACTGAAAAGTTAAAGTAAGATTCAGCAATGGGCAGAAACATTATTTTACCTACGTAAAAGCATGTAAGTGAAAGCATTATGCAAGGTAAATCGGCGCAGGGAAGTTTTTTATGTGGCTGAATGTCTTGAAGGCTTTTCTGATAAAGCGTTTTTATCTTAGAACAGAAAATTAGATATGTACACATCATTTACATGCTTTAACACGTTATGTGTCTGCCTACAGAATAAACATACATTCACTAAACACTAAAAAAGGTTTCTATAGCTACATAACAACTACTCCTACCAGCAAGTGGTCTAGAGGAACACAATTTCAAGTAATTTCCTTTATAGGTCTTAGTAGCATTGATTTTTTTTCTGCACACTTCAATTAGGAAACTCAAAAAAAAAAGAAAAGGAAAAAAAAAGAAAGGAAAATAAAAGATTGCATGGACCAGAAGTCAAGGAATTCCTGGCAGGTCATCCTGGCTCTTCTTTACTTCATTCCATAGTTTTACCTAATCTTTTGTCTCCTTAAGAAGAAACAATGCCATCCCCTAGAATAAAAACTGTGATGACCAAGATCAAAGTTCGTTTTTTTCCTCAGTCTTGTAAAAAATATCTTAGACAAGATGCAAACGTGCCGTTTATTTACATACGTAACTTTACTCATTACTGGTGTAGCTTTAAAATACTTACCTTAAAAAAAAAAATCCAAACATGAAATAGTCAAGCAGCCACTATTCCATTAATATTACAGTCACCAAAAGGCACCACATCACTTAGCAGGTGAGTAGCAAAGCCTTTGTTAGAAAAGTACTGAAGCAGTAACTGTAAATGAGGAAGATCAAGTCTAACTAAAAATAAATAAATAAAATTACTCTTGCCAGCACTAGAGATTTTCGATATAGTATTTCTAGGACTGATACTCTAATTAGGCAATAGAAATGCTTTGAAAAGACACAAATTGGAAAAGTACATATTTAGTTTCAGTACATGTTGTCCTGGGTTCGGCTATGATAGTCCTGGTGGGGGGTGGGGATGGGGATGCAGTGAGCCAGCGGCTGCGTGGTTCTTTGTTGCCGGCTGGGCTCAAACCATGACACATGTCATGAAACAGCTGAAACTACACTAGCGTGTTCCCCAAACTAGAGTTTTCAGAGCTTCTGCTCCTAACTGCAAATGAAAATCAGACTGAACATAAGTACCCATATTTACAATGGCAAGTATGTAGTCTGACCTAACTAAAAAAACCCCTCACAGATCGGCTCTCAGCTGAAAGAATTTTCTTCCTGTTTTGTACAAGAATACTTTATAAAGAACATTAGACTTTCTTCCCTTTAAAATTAAAATGCACTTCAAAAAATGGGACAGAGGTAGCCATACTGACTAGTGTATGTGTAGTCTGGGACTGAAGAAAAAGACGTGAAATTCTGCTGTAAAATGTTCTGATTTACATAATACAGTAAGTAAAATAAATTCATATTGCCAAAGAAATCACTATTCAAGTGAGTTCATACAAATGTTTCAGAAAAGAGTGTGAAGAAATCTCTAAGAAGACAGATGAAAAAGGCCAAATTAAAGCTTAACTCAAACATCCACTTCTAAAATAAAAAATACTAATTGTGGCTAGCCACAGAAATGAATGAACTGATTATATGTAAGTGCATTAACATACATTAGCCTGTTCTTTGCTAAATGAGAGCTGTTAATGCTGATGTAGAGCTTTTGTGAAACCTCAACAGATGAAGGGAAGTGCTGAAAACCATCCCCTGTAAACAATTACAGAAGTATCAGCCCTATTTTTCCGTAAGCATGGAAATGCAAACCAGAGAGGTACATGGTAATAGTCTTTTTAAAGATAATTAATGCTAGATAACATTTTTACAAATACGTACTAACAGTTATGTGCCATTTAATATGGTCTGAGAGTAAATTAGATAATAACATGATAAGAAAAATATTTACTGCTGGAATGGTTGAACAGTTCCCAACACTTCTGACTGATGTGATACTTTTAGTCCTCATTCTGTGCTCGGCAACATGAACAATACTCTCTTCAGTTCTAAAATACATAAAACAATGTTTTATTCCACTAGAAAGATAAACATTCTTTGCCTTTATGAGCATCATGTTTTAATCTTAACTTTTTGAGATATAATCAGAGAAGTCCCAACAGAACATGCAAGTACTACAGAACATTTACATTTTAAATATTGACACTAGTTGTTCAAAACTGGCATTTTATGAAATCATAGAATCATAGAATCATAGAATGGTAGGGGTTGGAAGGGACCTCTAGAGATCATCTAGTCCAACCCCCCTGCTAAAGCAGGTTAGTCTAGCGCAGGTTGCACAGGAATGCATCCAGGCGGGTNCTAGCGCAGGTTGCACAGGAATGCATCCAGGAGGGTTTTGAATATCTCAAGAGAAGGAGACTCCACAACCTCTCTGGGCAGCCTGTTCCAGTGCTCTGTCACCCTCACAGTAAAGAAGTTCCTCCTCACGTTCAGGTGGAAGAAAGGAAAGATTTGTTGCACAACAGCCATATGTATACCAAACACATGAAAAGTATTTTCAGAACATTAAAAGAAAAATATTTCCAGTTCTGCACAATGTTGTGACAATTCACTTCACTAAAAAGCATAGGCAGATGAGGACTATGAGCTTGGTATATGCATCCACGTACTTGGTGGCCTCGCAAACTGAGAGTTAGAATTTCAGGTACAAGAGGCTAGCCTGAAAGCAAGCAGTAATTTCTAAGTATTAATTATAATTTCACGTTTAAAAGCTAGAAATGCTAGAAAATGCTAGAAAAGCTAGAATGGCACACAGTATAATATATTTAAATAATACATTCCGCAGAGTCTTTTCTTGCTAACTTCAGCTAAGTGAGCAGCAAAATAATTTGGCTTTGAGACAGAGCATTCAAATTACAAGCTTACTCATAAAAGTTATGTAGTATTTTAAGAAATAAAATTTCTTAATCTTCTCTTTCACTACCAATATTAACTGAAATAAATAAAAAGGGAAAAAAAATCACCATAGAGAATAGGTTGGTCTACAAATTAAATCAAAGACCTGCTCTCTCATTAGATATCACTACAGACCTGGACAACTGATCTGCCACATATTACATATGAAGCATCATGTACATAGTACCATTCAACAGGCTGACCTATCACGAGACCAGTAGGAAAGATATTCACTGCAATGTTTCAAAAAAAAGAAATTGAATTTTTAGTCTTCAATTTAAACAAGGGTAGCTGAAAAGTAGTCCTTTTTGAGCTACTTGAAAGATTTAAATTTCTTGGGTGGAAAGGAGGAACCACACTTCTAGACAGTTAATATGAAATCTTTACCTGTAATGCCTGAATTTCTCGTTGTAAGTTGACAAGTCAACCAGATCGGGGCATTTGTCTCCATTCTCATCATCACAGCACCCTCCTTGACTCGACTGATTTTTGACTTCAGCAGCATTTTCAGTTATGCTTTTGCCCTCAATAAAAGCAATTGCAGAATTCTCTGTGTCTTCACCAGACTTCCAAAGCATAGCTTGCCCTTGTACTTCTTCTAAGGCTGAACTCAACTCTGACATATTCAGCCTTTGTGTACTTTCACTACTTTCAGTTATATCAGCCTCTTCATTGCTATATCTAAAATCGTTAGAGGTTCTGCTTTCAGAGAAATCATCCTCTTTATATGTGAAGTCTGCATTGTTTTCTTTATCTTTGCTGAAGAAGTTGAGCTTATTCTCAGCGTTTTCTACAAATTCTGATATATCTATTGTATTATCATCCTCATCAGAACCTGGCAGGTAAAGCAGTTCATCATCTTCCTGCAGTTCTTTCATATAGCCGCTGGCAGCAACCTCTCTATCAAGAGAACACTCTCTCCTGTGAAAGAAGTAAAACTATGTTTTCTTTTAATATGCTAAATCATCAAGCTACCAATATGCTACATATTGGATTAAAAATACTAATCAAGCTAGACTATAATTACCCATACTACTAATAAAGAGGATATACTCTGTTGAAACATGTAGAACACCACATGATAGTGCTGAGCTTTAGGTACAGTATTAACAGAATGTGACCTGAGAGAAGAAAACCTCTACAGAAGATGATTCCATCTCCATCATCAGTATTTATTTGTTTGTTTGTTCATAGGAAATTATTTTATTTTAGCAGAAATACGGTTTGGCTTTAATCCAAATTATGTTTAAGCAAACAGAAGAACAAAGGGTACACTGACACACAGAGACTCATTCAAGTGTGGTACCCCTTTGGAAAAGCACTCAGAATGAAATAAAACCCTTTTCATTGCAACAGCTTCAGTCTGAAAATAAGTTAAAAATTACTTTACTTTTCAAAAGGGACAAAAGACATTAGGAAGAAAACTTTGAACATATTAATAATGATTAAAGAGGCAGTCACTATATTTACTAGCACTTAAAAATAAATTTAAAATTGAAACATTGAATTAATCCTCAATATACTAGAACTGCCAAATAGGCTTTGAGAAGTGGGAGAAACTGATTCTGCATCACTGTTAACATTTCCTAGATACTTACCATTTGGATCAAGCTTTTAAATTGATCTCTTCCTTAGCTGCATGAGGAAAGACAAAGGAGGCAGCAGCAGATTTTAAAGCACACTTCAGCTTTTGGAAACCACTTACAGTAACTTTGGTTGAAGAAAAACCATAGGAATGACAAAATTTTGGTTTACATTGCATAGTTGGGCCTATTTTTTTATTTCTCCTGCAAGCATTTCTCACAGGTGCCCATTTTTCTCACAAAACCAACACAAATACCAACAGAAATAGAATTCAAATTAATCTGGCAGCTTCTACCTGATGTCTTTGAACTCTGGGAAGAGCTCACTCTCATAGTTGAAGCGTTTCTTAAAGAACTCCTTAATACAGTTAACGTCTCTGTCAAAATACCTGTAAAAATACAGAATTGGACAAACACTAAATGAAGGTAATGACATCTATTGCAATAACGAACTTTTACCACTGATTTTATTTGAAAATTATTTCTATTACTAATCTCAAGACAAAAGGCTAGGGAGATAAATTGCATGCAGTTTATTTCTAAGCATTTCTTAACTGAACAACGTCATTCTCTCTGAGAAGCAATTAATTACATATTTATCCTAAAGAGACATTTCTGTTCATTCATAAATAAAACTATGTTTGGAACACTATTTGTGCTGCACGACGAAAATGGTAAAATAAGAATCAGATATAGGCTTATGCAAACAAGTCATGGTTGACTATTTGCTGTCATCAGCACTTGTCAGACTTACTTTGAAAACATCTTTAAATTTAAACCTACCATTCAGCATTTGCATGTGATGTGGATATCATCTGAGGGAAATCAATCATAGTTACATGGTCATCATTATCCAATATAAGATTAAATTCATTGAAATCACCATGAATCAAACCATGATTGGCAAGTTTTATAATTAGATCCATTAATTCACTGTAGACAGAGGCAGGATCTTCCATTTGGTGCACCTGGCACCTGAAAAGTTAAATAAAATAAAATATTCTTAACATTGACAGACTTTATTTAAAAGTATAGACAAAGTATATGACATATATCTGAGAGAATTACAGGGTAATTCAAGTTAAAAGGGCCCTCAGGTCTCTAGTTCAATACCCCCCTCAAAGCTGAGTCAACTCTGAGATCAGATCGGATTGCTCAGGGCTTTGTCTAGTTGGGGTTGAAAACTTCCAGGGATGGCAAGAGACTGCGCAACATTCCCAAGAACCCTGTGCCACTGCCTCACTGTCCTCAAAGGCAGAAAATTTGTCCTTATATCCAGCCTAAACCTCATATCAACTTAGGCTCGTTGTCTCCCATCAAGCACCACTGTCATAACGCATTATTTAAATAACTGATCAGTAAATTTTTATCTCTATCCTGTTTTAGGTAATCTTATGGTCTCAGTAGGAACAAGGTCTTCCTGTATTCAAATTCTAATGCCCCATGACATTTTCTTTCACAAAAATGTATTTTCTAGACTAATTTGGGGGGAGAGGCAGGGGGAAGCTTAAAGCATTCCTGAACATGTACCTGAGAAAGCAAAGCACCTTAAATGGCAAAATACAAATCATCTTCTCTTTAGAAACAAAGTAGATGTACTCTTAGTGGACCAGCACCGGTTCAGGGAATACTTAAGCAAACTGAACGTACGGAAGGCCATCGACCCTGATGGGATGTACCCCCGAGTGCTGAGGAACCTGGCAAGTGTCATTGTAAGGCCACTCTCAATAACCATTCATCAAACATGGTGACTGCGAGAAGTGCCTGAAGAGTGGAGAAAGGCTAACATCACTCCCATCTTCAAGAAGGGCAAGGAGGGCCCAGGGAACCATAGGCTGTCCAGTCTCACCTCAAGCCCTGGGAAGGTGATGGAGCTAAGCTACTAATCCTGGAAACCACTGTCAGGCACACTAGGGTCAAGAAAATCACATAGATTCACTAGGGGGAAGTCATGCTTGAACAACCTTAAAAATTTCTGCGATTAAGTGACTGGCTTGCTAGATGAGGGGACCGTAGTGGATATTATCTACCCAGACTTCAGTAAGGCTTTGACACTGTCTCCCACAAGACTCTCATAGAAAAGCTGTTAATGTACAGTTCAGATGTGCAGACAGTGAGGTGGTTTGAAAACTGCCTGAATGGCTGGGCACAAAGCCTAGCTGGATGTCAGTAACTAGCAGTGTACCCCAGCAGTCAAAAGTTGTTTCAGTCATGAGTAACATCTTCACTAATGAGCTGGATAATATGGCAGAGTTTGCAGACAACAAATTGGGAGTGGCTGAAGGAGGTGATCCTTCCCCTTTATTCAACACTGGTGAGGGCACATCTGCAGCACTGTGTCCAGTTCTGGCCTCTCCAGTACAAGGGAGATATGGACATACTGCAGAGAGTCCAGCAAAGGGTCACAAGGATGATTAAGGGATTGGAGCATCTCTCCTACGTGAAAAGACTGACAGCTGGGACTGTTCAGCCTGGAGAAGCGAAGGCTCAGGGGGGTCTCATCAATGTATATAAATACCTGCAGGGAGGGTACAAAGAGGACAGAGCCAAGCTTTTTTCAGTGATGCTCAGTGACAGGACAAGAGCCAATGGGCATAAGCTGAACCACAGGAGTGTCTATCTGAACACAGAAAACAGTTTTTCCACTGTCAGGGTGAACGAGCACTGGTACAGATTTCCTAAAGAAGTTGTGGAGCCTCCCTGCTTAGAGATATTCAAAAGTCATCTGGACATGGTCCTGGACAACCAGCTCCAGGCGGCCCTGCTCAAGCAGGAAGGCTGGATCGGAAGACCTCCATAGGCCCTTCCAAGCTCAACCATTCTGTGATTTCTGTCAGATGTCAAATACAGCCAAGTAGACTAGGAAGAACTAAGTCCAATCTGCCAGGAACTTTGAATAATCTTGTACTTGTCAAAGACAGCATAATAACTGTTTACCAAAAGTTATCAACTCCACACTAGTTTTTCAACTCGGGCAATGGACAATAGAAAAACTGGCAACAGGGCCTAGGTGGCCCTGCATGAGCAGGGTGTTTGGACCAGATGTCTGCCAGAAGTCCCTTCCAACCTCAACTATTTTGACATCCTTTGATCTTAGCATATTTGAAGTAAGTCTCATCCACTACTTATCTCTTTCAGGTCAGAACTGCAAAACAGGGATAGTGTGGTAAACCACTGCAGATGTCCACATGGAACTTGAAGTGCTCCATGTACATCATGGATGTGAATTACTTAACAAACAGAAGTGGGGAGGCAGAATACAATGAAGTCTCTTCCACGTTACTCTTCAATTGTTATACTTTGGGCTTAATTCCCTTTTGATTAAAGTGCCCACTTTAGATCTTGATATGAGAGCATGGACTGACTTGTTGTAAAACTAGGCACTTCAGATCTCTGGATAAGCACCTAGGTTATTCTGTATGATATAGAGTAGATAAGCCTTTTGCATTCTGCTCTGCAAACAAAACAAACCATCCCTTCACATACAAACTTCAATTTAATGTTTCTTGATGTTGAATAATTCAAGCAAAGTAATCTTCCTTGAAGAAGCAAAACTAGATAATACATGGTATTCTACATAAATAGAGCACAAGTTCTAAAATTGTGAGTTAAATCTTACCTGAATTACCAGAGCAAGGACCATGGAGTCTGGAATGTCAAGGATACAATGTTCAATATTATATATATATCCCGTAACACACAGAATATGTGCCTTCTGTGTAGAAAACAGTTACAGTACTAACCTGTGTCACGCTACTCTTTTCAGGCATGCCTTACTTAAAAAATTAGTCTATTTCACCATTTTTTTTGGACTAAGAAAAAACAATTTATCTGAATAAAGAGATAACAAAGGCAAGATTGTAACTAAGTAGAATGCTAGTGAGTGTGGGCTAGAGAGCCTTATTCAGCATGGTGAAGTCAGAATTCACTCACAAAAGGCAAAACCCAAACCTTGTTACTTACTGAACCTAACATTGTTAGTGTTTCTATAATACAGAGAATTTAAGCTTCAGCACTTACAAAGGATAGCCATCAATAAGTTCCATAACAACTGCATGCCTGTTGTAGTCTACAGGTTTTGGAACAGGAAATTTTCTGTCATGTAAAGCCTGAAAAGAGATAACACATCGTAAAATTAAAATTAAATAGTGAAGAAAACATTACATACATTGAAAAACTCCCATCTAAGATAAGAAGTAAATACTACTGTGGAAGCAGCATACATGACTCAAATACTACCTGGAAACACCAGATCACATGCTTAAGAAGCAAGACAGCATAACAGCCATTTGAACTTTCACTGCCAAGACAAATAAAATTTTTAAGTTCAGACACTAAGCACGCTGCTATATTGTCTACAGTTTAATTCTTGTGCACCTAGAAGAAAAATACAACAGAATGGAAAAATGACAGAACCCTATCTGGTCTGTTAGCCCAAGCAATTAATAGCAGATAACTGGGAATAGGGTGTCAGGCACTAGAAAAAAAATCCACACTACGTTTCAATACAGTTCTGCTTGACTCAGACACTCAGTCAAAATCCACGCTCAGTTTCTGTAAGACAAAAGTTGACTCTTAAATATTAATAACCAGCATTACACCACATTAAAGATTAACCAAAGGTAGGTCATAATATTTTTAAACTCTCCTGTTTGCCTTTTCTAATGTAAATTTAGTCATTCACTTGATATAGTCAACTTCGAGTTCATTGTCTTTTTCTCATTCTCTTTCCACCAGCTAATTTTTCTAAGATAGAGTTCTAAGTTAAAGCAACATAAATACGGCTTTTGTTACTTATATATTACACTATTATCACTTCTCAGCACATAACTAATCCTCCTCCAACTCTCTTTTCAGGGAAACTAACCCCCATGACTATATTCCTACAAGTCCTGACACATAGTGCTTTACTAATTGGACCAAACTGACCAATACAGAGGTTCCACATGATGGTAATCATTCTTTCTCCATGTGTGCAGGCCGCTGACAGAACCTATCAAGGATTTTTAAGAGAAAAACGGAAATACTATTTCATGTATATAGTACTGTTGGAAGAGCACAAAAGGAGAAGGGAAAACTAATTTTTTATAAATTAGTAGTTTTCCATTATCAACTTTCAATCACTACATAACCTCTGCAATTTTTTACAGCAGGTCAAAAAATATGGAACTCTGACAATAGCAATATATGCTTAGAAATGAAATCTTTTCCCGCAGTATAGAGCAAAGTCTGTCTTTTCAGATCAGACTACCAGTCTGGACTGAAAGATTTCCCTCAGTAGTGCAGCAATAACTGAAAACATGGTAAATTAACAAAGAAATAAACGAATTTTTAAAAATGACAGCTGAACAGAAAAAAAGACTAATTCTGACAAGTGTAAACTTCCTTACTTCTTAAGGTGTTCTTGTAAGCTTATGCAATAAATTTTAAAGCAAAAACAGCAAAACTGATGACATATAAGTTATCTATCTGGGAAGTATAGAAAACATATAGCATTGAAATTCTCTGAAACATATACTTGAAGTCCATTAGTGAAAAAAAAAGAGTACATCCTACCAGTACTGCAAATGTGAACTGATCAAAAGACAGTCGAAAAGTATCTTCCAGTCTATTGCTGATATTGTGTGAATGGCCACCTACCTTCATATAGGCAAACTCCTTCATTGCTGCTATTCGGGATAAATACAGCCATGACATTTTATGTCTGTGCTTGTGGTAGTCACGTTTATTTTTCAGACTGCGAAAGGAATTTCTTCCAAGCCTATGTAATTTCAATG
>VZSC01011959.1:122218-137604 GCA_013398225.1 Steatornis caripensis
GCCTATGTCATTTCAATGCAAACTGTTGCTCCTCTTCATTTGCAACAATATAAATATCTAGAAGACACATAATGGCATACATATAAAAATTAAATTAAATAAACCTAACAAGCTAGTATCTGATGAAAAAGTGCAGTGCTAAGTTTGTTACTGCATTTCTTACAATTACTATTTCTAGCATGGGAAGTTCTACTACAGTTAGTAAAGATTAAATTTACATATTGTACATTCGAGATCTGAACAAGAAGAAATTATTGTTAAAGAGATCATGGTATTCCATTTGAAGAAATACTGATGTGATCTGAAACTTCTTTCAGAATAGGAGGTCTTAAGGTTCCTATATTCAGGTTAATATCCCCTGGCTATCCACACAGCAAAGAACAAACTTAAGTGACCCTTGACAGAAATCTAGGGCAGATGCTGGTGTTCTCACACATACTCTGGAATGTCTTCTTTCTGTTGATTGCATATACAACCCAAGGGATCACTCTCTTAATTTAAACAGTGTTAACAACTAGCCTATGTTTCATTGCAAACAATGTCCCCAATAATCCCCTTCTAATTCTTCAATTACACGTTACATGCCATGTCAAATTACAATCTACATGAACGCAAGAGGAACCAAGACAGTACTCCAACAGTTTTGAGCTGATTTTACTTTATTATTTTAAGTGAGATGAAAAAGCTGAAATTATCTTTTTGCTGAAATGGTTCAAAACTCTTCAAAAGCATAAGACAACAGCATCTGCCTGCAAAGTACATTTTTAAGCAATGAACCAAGAACCAGACAAAACGGTCAAAGCAGAATATCCTTCTTTTGAAGAAATATTAAAATGCAGCCATTAGCACCACATAGCATTCCAACATGTGACCCATAAATCTTGGTGTCTGACATTAACTGATGTGACTATCCAGAGGAGAACCTACCTAGTTTCTAGCAAAATATTTGCAATGTTAGAGCTGTGTTTGCTTTAAAAAATTATTTAAAATATTTTTTTTAATTACCTGATTCTTTGCCAACACCCATCTGGTTTCCAACAGAATTTATGACTTGTCGGGAAGACAGAGTTTTCAAAGCAAGGTAATCATACCCTGCATTAGTTAACCGATAACCCTGGACAGCTAGGCAAGAGTAAAATGCAAAACATTTAGTTCCTCATTATTTATACATTACATATAAAATAAATCTTAATGTAGTCTTATTTCAGCTTACAGTATGCAACATCCAAGTAATATTTCATCTGTTGGCCAATATCAGTGCAATTTGACAGAATGGTAAAAATGTTTAAATTCCTCTAAGTCTTACGAAAATTGGCAACTGGGCAAAAGACAGACATGCTGTTAGCCTGTCTCTAGAGGCATAGCAGTACTTTAAGCAGCCTGGGAAAACCCAAGGAATATTTCGGAAGCTACATACATAGGTGACACAGGAGGGATCTGGGATTGTTGTGACGATCTAGAGTGACCACTAATGCTCTGAAAAGCTGAGACAAAAAGGATAGGAATTTCCTGTAGACTCCAACAGTATGTTTGCAAAGCAAGATGCAACTAAAAGGCTGAAGGAAATAGTGAAAGGCCTACGCAATAACTACTCATCACCTAGAGGGTGAAATTTACAAGGCTTTTGCAGTCTGCTCCAGTTTGTGTACTGTAAGACTGTACCTCATTTGGGTTGATTCTGTATGCATCTGAATATTGCCTCAACTGATGACTGTTTTTATTTTTCATGACTTTGGTGACTGAGCGAAAAAGAAAGTTAACTGTTCCATCTCTTTTCAGCCTGTCATCTATATCATTAATTCATCACCAATAGCTGAGCAGACAGCTGCAACATTTGGTGCCGCACAAATCCATATTCCTAGGATAGGTCCACGAGAAGGCAGCAAGTGCTCCAGATGCTCATATGTGCCAAACTGTGGTAGCTGTGCAAGCACCAGAGGCACCGGGGACAGAATGAGAGAGCGAGCTCAACACAAAATTCAAACTCACTTTTAGTTTGTTCATAAGCTACAAGTTTATGCTTCACCAACTCTCTCAAAATTTTATTACAGCCACCATGTTTAAGGCTGGCAATGGAAGCAATTAAGCTAGCAGGAACTATTTCATGGTTCTTCATGCCCATTTCCACCTAAAAGAGTAAATAAAAATACATTTGTTAGTCCCTGTGTTCAACAATGAAATAATACCAGATCCCACTTGAGACCAAAATCACTTTTCATGGATGCATTTTTTAAATTACTTAACCAAACCTTTGAATATGCATCACTGTCCCTTCACATCGTTTGCGTAATTCAGCGTTGAAACATCTATAGTACTGGCCAGAAGATGAATGGCTGGTTAGATTTCAGTCTCAGGAGTCGATGAAGGTGCTGTCAGTACACCAGATAGACCAACTGCTGCAGCCTGTGGTTAGCATGCAACTAGCCAAGGCAGCATGCCACACACTGGTAAACCTTTGCTCATTCCTCATTAGACAGGGTGCCAAAAGAACCAGCAGGTGTGGAGGAACCCGGCCTGGGCAGACCCAGCGACCGACTGCTCTACTGTTAAGAATCCTTCTGAGGCCGCTGGCCGAAGGAAAGAACGGCACAACGTGGGCCCTCCCCAGCGGAAAACACCAATATCGTTCCCTAGGGGAGGCAGCGAGAACACACGCATATGCCATTCCCCTGCAGCCTTTCTTCTGCCGTTCGCGACACCACCAATCCAGTTTCCCATCCGTGCACGGAACCTGCCCAACCCCCCCTAACCTAACGGGCCACGCGGAAGACCGTGCAGAGTGCTGGCCTAGGCAGGCCTCCCCTCCTCCCCCGCTGGCCTTACACCCCAGCCAGGTCTCTCCACTGGCTCACCGCTGTCAAGACCCTGAAATGCTCCCTGGAGAAGTACCGAAGCATCATCACGTTTAGCTTCCCCATAACCGCTGCGGCCAGTACACGTTAGAGGCGCGAACAGCCCGCTTAATCCGGAGGGAACAGTTAGGCCTCTCTGCCCGCGCCAGGACCACGGCACCACTCCAACGCATGCGCACAGCTCTCCACACAGCCACGACAAACTACGCCGAGCTGAGGTTGCGCATGTTTGGGTCCTGGCAGCTGTGTACGCACCCATGCCTTCGGCCAGGTCTTTGGTTGCTTCAATCGTCACTGAGTCATTATTGTCTGAAAATCGAAACGGAACAAGCCTTTACTCCAAAGCTGGCTTGGCCTCTCTCCCTGCTGCGAATGAGTTATGTGGCTGGCGTGTGCATCTGCCAAGACCGACTCCCTAGACAAACACCACTCGCGAGTCACGCAGGCATCATTGCTCGTGCCGTGCTCCAGTGTACTACCTAGGCGGCCGCAAGTCTCGGCTGCAACTGCGCCTGCGCACAACCCGGGCATGGCCAGAATGTGAAGAAGCTACAGACCTGGCGAGGGCAGATGGGAGGTGTTTCTACTCGTGCGCTCTATCGCCGTGCTTGCTCTGCGCGAAGAGCGAGGTTGGTGGGGGTGGGGGGCAGCCGGTGCGAGTTCGAGGCCGTGGCCGTGGCAGGGACGTGACGCCGATTCTGTGAGGTTTTTTTTTTAATCGTACGTGATAGTAGGGCCGAAAGAAGCGTAAATACTGATGGGCAAAAAAACTACCAAACCTGTTCGGTGGGGAAGTGGGGATGGTTCTTCCCCTCCCACTCCCCCAACCCCTTTGAGGAAGAGGTGGTAGTCTGAACTCACATTAGGAAAGAAAATCCTTTTATTGCTTTGTTAGTAACTATTCTGCATTGTGTATTAGACTGCAGTGGTGAAAATTAATTTTATTCTGTAGCAGTAATGAAAAATTATACGCTATTGCTTTGTAATATAACTGCTTGTGATGAAACTATTTCAGGTGAACTTTTTGTCTGCTGCATTTTTCAGATTCTTTCTCAAGGTCTTTGCTGAAAAGGGTATCTTTGGTTGCCTTAAACCACTAAAATACTTTTTTAAAAAAAATTTCAGAACATAAACATTGCCATAAAATATTCCTCAATCCCCATGCTTTTTTTTTCTTCCTTTTTAAGCCTTTCTGACATGCCAAGTCAGAAAGATGTTATTTAGTATTTGAGAAAAGTTTTCACAATGATAGCAAGATCTATGTAGTTTTGTCTGTTTTTCTTGTTACGCCAGCGCAACAGGCAGAGACCATATATAAACATCTGAAATAACTTTATGTATACAGTGCAATAGCCAGTAATACAGTGCTTTCCAATTAGTGAGGAAGATAGATTATGTGGAGGAATAGCATATGCTGTGTTGAAATTCTGTACAGCAGTGGTGCATGCACAAGTCTAATTGATAGGTCAGCCTTATCCCATGGGTCTGTGCCTTCTACCAAACTCCTGATCGCTCTTATCTTTACTGAAACCAAAGCCCCATGATTCTGACTTTCTTCTGCAGTATCCTCGTCTCTCTGACCTCCACAACCAACAGTTCTATATCCAGACCTCTACTTCAGTCATTCTGTCTATACCTTTCAAAGTACTATATTTTACCATAGAATAAGTAGTCACACTGATCAGCTGCAGGTTTCAGGTACTTCTCAAGGAGACAGTTCACTGCCGTTCAACATTTAACTGGCACTGAAGTAGTTACTTTATAGTATCTGATGAAGAGAGGTAGTAAATATTTACAGTTGATCAGCTTTTGTTCTGTACCTGCATTGGAACAGAATTGTCTGGGGTAGTTGTACTTTATTCATTTTACATCTCTTCTCAAAATCTTTTTGCTCCTTGATATGTCCGTGTTTGTTACTGCCTGTCATTGTGTCACATTGCTTGCAGAGGCTGGCCAGCATGCAGGTGGGCAAAACTGTCAGCTACAATGTGTCTAGTGCCTGACAGTGCACAGGTAGTCATTACTGCTTGATAGCATCATATGCTACCTGGATTGGTGGCTCCAGACCACAAACTACTGCTTTTGGGCTGTGGAAAGCAGGAGGCAAAACTGAACTCCTGCACCTCTGCAAGATGGTATGGCAGAGACGTTCTTTTATGGTCTCCCATGTAGATTGTCATGCTGTAAGGAGCCTGAGGAGAAAAGGAGTAATGTAATCTGTGTGTGGGAAACCTAACCATTCTCAATGTTTTAAGTTAGCACTCAGTGAAACATGGAATGTAATTATAATATATTTAACTATATTTGTTTCCTCAATATTAGTAGTACACTTTCAGGAAAACATTGAAAGAGGAGCATAAGAGGCTCATGAATGGTCTAGACCACAAGTCCTGTGAGGAGCAGCTTAGGGAACTGAAGTTGTTTAGTCTGGAAAGGCTGAGGGGAGACCTTATTGCTCTCTACAGCTACCTGAAAGGAGGTTGTAGCAAGCTGGATGTCAGTCTCTTCCCAAGTAACAAGAGGAAGCACCCTCAAGTTGTGCCAGGGAAGGTTTGGGTTGGATATTTACAAAAATTTCTTCACTGAAAGGCTTATCAAGCACTTGAAGAGACTGTCCAGGGAAGTGGTTGAGTCACCATGCATAAACGTGGTGCTTTAGTGGTGATTTGGCAGTGTTACGTTTAGGGTTAGACTCAATGATGTTAAGGGTCTTTTCCAATCTAAATGATTCTATGATTTGTTGGCCAGTTAATGTATGTCAGTAATGCACTTGACTTCAATGTGTGGGTTTGGGTTTGTTTGGGTTTTTTTTTTGGGGGAGGAGTGTTTTTGTTTTGGGTGGGTTTTTAATTAATACTATTTTTATTTCATCCATGTTTTCACATGACATGTTGAAGAATGGCATACCCTGATCTGCAGTCTGATATCTCTTCTGTAAGGTTTGCTGGCAAGCCTTGGAAGATGAAGTAGTTCTATAAAATCTTTATACTAGAAACATCAGGAACATGTGCCTGTGAGTTTCCAAATGAGCTATTTCAAGGTGAAAAAAAGAGGACATTAACCAACTGTACAATTAGTTAATTAAGAGACTGACTGTTTCAATATATCCCTATAATAATCATACTCCTATCCAGAACTTTGTGTTTGTGGTGATTAACAAGGAATGGTAACTTTAAAAAATTTTCTCCAGTGTATCTCTAGTATGAGCTACTGCTACTGTGCGTTGGATTCTAACTGCAGCACATCATTTTGCATATTCTTAATGTAAAATCACTGCTTTACAGTACAAATACATTCTGGACTTAGAAGGAGGCCCCTTGAAAGTTAAACTTGTAAATTGAGATGTTGAACTCTCAGTACAAACAATTAAAAAAGGGAATCTTTCTTTAAAGTTGCTTATGAGCTTAAGGTCATAACCATGAAAAGAGTGTTCTCCACAGGTCTGCACTGATGTAACAAAATGAGGAGTATAAAAATACGATTTATTGACTGATGATTATACTTCTGAGGTCATGTTGCCTTTATCATGAGGAATATGCATGGCAAAACTGCATTTTTTGTATTTTTAAACTTTGACTCATATGTGTGTGTATGTATGTGTATGAATGACCAGTGTGAGGACAGAAAAATACCCTGGTATTTGTAAAAAAATTTTCTAATGAATAGCATAGTCTATGCTGGGTGTACAAATGCTGTACATTCCTTTCTGAAGGGAGTTTTATAAATCCCTAAAAGCTTCAGTTGCATATAAGGTTTGAACAGCACTATTCAATAGTAGACTCTTTCACAGCAGTTTTAGAAGACTACCATTCTCAAGACAGATATGAATGCTTATGAGTTTACTGCTACAGGTGTCCCTTCTCAAATGAAAATTAATAATAACTCTTTAGGAGATAGCCTGTGATAGTGTTACAGTTCCTAGTTTAGGTAACTGCTAGTGTGTCTGAATTACTAAAAAGAGAAAAAGTAATTCCTGTATGTATAAGGAGTCCACAGTGGTGGCTGTATTTTACCTATATGCTTATACCTGGAATTTCAGATAGGCACTTGCTAAGGAAGTGTGTGGTCACTTCATGTTGGTGGTCAAACACCTCACTTTGCATCAGGGTCGTAACTCATGCAATATGTGTGAGGTCTAGCTGTGATCCAGTCCCTTGTTATGGCTGAACATAGTCTCCTGAACTGTTAATACAGGGTAGTGTAGATTTTCAGAGTAGATAATATGGGAACTTCAATTCTAATTAAATTACATAGATTTAAATCTTTCCCTGAATAGCTATTTAGTCAGCTGTTCAGACTCTTTATTGTTAAAAACTGTAGGGCTCACAAAGCACACCATTATTTTAGTGCTTATGGCAAGTAGTGTGTGAAGCTCAGTGCTCATGATGTATATTAGTGAGGGTTCCTTTCCACATGAGCACGAGCTTCCCTGCTCTACCTTACTATGGTGATACTGATGTAGAGTAGCAGGGATACGCTTAAAGTCTGAAAGCTTGGCTCCTTTTCTGAGCTAGTTTCTGGTGTTTGCTGAGAGACTTCCAACAAAAGTCTGAACATGTAATAGTATGTTTAAAAGTGTTCAAATGCAGTCTCACTCTTGCAGGTAACAGCCCTTTGTGGAGCTTACTGCAGATTGAATGGTGTTAACTTGTATTAGATGTGTAGCAGTCAGAGCTTGGTACAAGTTGATGTCATCCAGTAAGACTGTATGTACGTCACTGACTGCTTTCTCAGTAGTTTCTAATGGTTCTGTAAGCAAAATGCTGTAAGTATCTGATGGTCCTACTCTTCAGGAGTAGGAATTTTTGTCATTGAAAACACTGATTAATTTACTAAAGCACAGGGAGCGTTTTTTTTATTTCAGTTGCTATCCTGTAGTACACATGGGTGCGGAGGGAGTTGTCTGTCAGTCAGACTCCCTTCTTGAGAGCTCTGACATATGAATTAGAGGGGAAAGATTGGAATAAGGCTCAATACTACTTTCCTGGTTTGATCAAGATGAGGGGAGAATTCCAAGTTAGCGTGGTTTTGTTCAGATTTGGAATAAGACCAAGGGGGAAGAGGGAGTAGAACTTTCATCTGGGCATGGGGAATTGGCAGGCTATGATGGAGTAAGAACTGTGCAAACCTTAAACCAGGAGTTTGTAATTCTCTGGTTTGCAGGTTCCCTACCTGACCACCAATTAGGTGATTAGAGGTTGGATGAAAGGCTTAAAATGAGTTCCCTTCTGGACCCTATGTCTACCCTCCAGAGAGGCAGTACGTAATCTCAAACGAGCCTAGCAGTATATTGCTGAAATACTAAGGACTTAGTTGACAGAAACTGGTTTCAGTTGTTACTTATGTTCTGTTAACCTCATATCCTGGACTCTAAACCTGTACAGATATTCCCTGCTTGAATACTTTTTCTGTCAGGGAATAAGCAGTTAATCTATGCTATGATACCAGTTTTCATCTTGTCTGACAGTTCTTGCTGACTGTAGCTTGTATTTTAGTTTTATAATTTATTCCCTGCTTTTTTTGTGCAATCTCATTAGTATATGTAGAAGATAATTCATAATACTTGGGCTGCATGTACAAACACCAACCAGAGCGCTTTAAGAAAGAACGAGTGTAGGGAAAATACACTTTATTATCTTAATGAAGAATAGTAAGTAGACTTTAAATACATCAGAACACTTGATATTAGCATAAGTTGTAGATTGCAAAAGCTCTTATGAATCTCTTTTCCAAAACATTTTTATAAAAAATAATTTGACATCCAGGGCTACCCTCCTCTCTTCCTCTTCTTTAATCAGCATTGCAATACTGTCTTAGTCTTTAGGGGCCCCCATCTTTAGGGGCCTATGATAATGCTAAATCATGAGAAAGTAAAAGAAGAAAAATCCTTTTTGCAACTACAGTGAGAATTATTTGGAGACTTAATGGCTCTTATATTTATTTAAAAAACAATACTGTGGTTTAGGCCCAGCCAGCAACAAAGAACTAAGGGGCCACTCACTTACTCCTCCCTCTCCAGTGGAATGATAACAAAATACAAGCAGAAGCAGGTGGGTGGAGACAAGAACAGGCAGGGTTCACTCACCAATTACGGTCATGGGTGAAAACCAGACTCAACTTGGCAAAAAATCAGTTTCATTTGTCACAAACAGGGCAGGATAATGACCCGTGAAACGAGATCTTAGAAATACCTTCCCCTACCCCTCCATCCTTCCCAGGCTCAAGTCCCCTCGCTTCCAATGTCTCTCCCCCCTCCTCCTCCTCTTAGCGGAACAGGGGGACCAGGAATGGGGGGTGCAGTCAGTTCACCAAAGATTGTCTCTGCCGCTTCTTCCGCCTCAGGGCAGGGAGCGCTCTTCACACTTTTCCCCTGCTCCAACGCAGAGTCTCTCCCGCGGCAGACAGTTCCTCATGAACCCTTCCGATGGGAGCCCTTCTTGTGCGGTGCAGTCCCTCGGGAACAGACCACCCCAGTGCGGGCTGCCCACAGAGTCACGACTGCCTTCGGGTACAGCTGCCTCCCCTGGCAACGGGTCTTCCACAGTCTGCCGGTCCGTATCTGCTCTTCACAGGCAGCTACACCATGATCCCTCTGTGGGCTGCAGGGGACAGCCTGCCCTCTTACCGTGGACCACAGGGGAATGCTCTCCGTCCGCCTCCTGCCCCTCTTTCCTCACATACCCCTCCTCTCTCCACTGCAGGTCTTTTTGGCAGTTTCTTTGTCCCCTTCTTAAGTACGTTATCACAGCAGCGCATCCGCTGTCACTGGTGGGCTTGGCCTCACCTGGAGTCGGGTCCTGCTTGGAGCCAGGGGAGCTTTGAGCAGCTTTTCACAGAGCCACTCCTGTAGCCCCTCCCCCCCACCAAAGCCCAGCCACACAGACCCAACACACCGAGCTATTTGCATGGCTAGAATTATAGTGCTTATTTTTCAAGATAATATAGATTTTATGTATATCTATAGAAAAAACTATTTATTTACTAAGGCTACTGGATAGATAACCAGCAGTATTTAAAACAAAACAAAAACCCCTTTGCAGGCAGGTAATGAGATGGTTGTGCATAGTTACCAATTAGATCAGAAGAATGAAGTAGTCAGCTGTATTATATAGTTTTATTTGTAAGAGTATAGTTCTGGCTTGTTCATTCCCAGCACTGAAAATATAGAAACTTCCATCTAGTTGTCCTAAAAAATGTCAGAGTTTTTAGATACGGGTTAGGCACACAGACAGTAAGGCAGCTTTCTGGGTTGCACAGGAAATTTACAGTTCAAAGTCCAGATTCTGGCTACTGTCCTGTGCACGTCATTATTTTTCCTTTATGTATGTCTTCTGTGTTCATTTTAGAACTACTAACTTATGAGTTCTTTGTGGTAAATGAATAGGCAGAAATTTGTGTGCTCTGTTGCTTAATTCTTCAGATATTCTTCTTACTCCAGCCTAAATACAGAATAGGCTTTGAACAAGCACAACAACGTATTTTGGACATTTTAAAGGCATCTGGCTTTCATAAAAAAATACAATTATTTTCACCTTGAATATTCTTTCCTTAATTTCCAATGATGGGGTAGGGGAAGTGAGAAGAATTTTTCCTTGCCCTTCAAGAATAGTGGGTTATATTTAGTACAAAGCTTTATTATAATTTTTTTTCCAGTTTTGAGGCAAAAAAGATTCTAAGTATAGTTACGGAATTATAATCCTTCAGCATTTATTTTGTGAAGGTGTGATGCCAACTTTAAGCTCCCTTGGATTCTATATTTTTATCTTAGGTTAGTGTTTTACTGACAGTTTAAAAATGTGCCTACTATTCTCATTTTCAATACTTTCTACAGTGTATAGAATGTTAAAAATGGTAGAAGACCATCTATTTAAAATACAAAGTGAAATGCAAATATTACAAGTTTAACGTAACAACTCAGATGTATTTAATTTTCCTAATAATTGTTTCTATCAGCTCAAGTAATTTTATTTTCACTCAAAATACTGTCAATGTAAGCTTTTTTTGTGGGAAGATCTTCAGTGATTCTTTAGTAAAATGTCCCCAAGCTGTGTGTATCTACCAGTATTACGCAAATTATTTCAAAGCAGTATGTGAACAGTGTGTGTTTACTGCTCAATGCCTGACATCAAGCTGGGAGGCTCAAGCTGTAGCTGCTTTTGCTAATTGCAGTGTTCAAGTAAACTGAAACCTGAGAAAGCAAATGTTAAGAACAGTGATTTGGAGTGTAATCCCATTCTGATAGATCTCAGAAGGCGTTTAAAGTCAGTTGTGTTGAAGGCTTTAGCACAGGGTCAGGGCCTTGCTTGCTTGTGGCCCTGAAGTCATGTTAAGTCACATAAGCAGTTTATTCCCTTTTCTCTTCTTTTAAACTAGATTTGAGGAGTGTCAGTTTGTATCAAGGAATTTGGATGCTATTTCAGAAGATCATCCTCTCTTCTTCTGTGAGTACTTTTGTTTTCCGTGTACACATTTCAGCTTCTGTGGCAATGAAATAGGAATATTACAGCTTGATTTAGTATACAGACCCTGAAGGTTTCATCTTGAGATCTTACTTACCTAAAGGAAGAAGTAGTAATACAAGGTCAGGTAACAAGGGTGTTATAGTAAAAATATTCACAGAGGCTGAATCAGAGACTGAATACAGGTTGCTGTGCCAGCCCAGTTGTATTTCAATTTTTAGCTTTGCTTGACTTACTTTAGCATAGTTTAAATATAATATCTGAATTAATTGTGTATGTATTTTATTTATAATGAGGTAGATGTGTAGAATCACGAAGTAGAGTGAAATAGAGGCATACAAGTTGCCAGTGGATCTCAGTGTCATTACAAATGCAAATGTGAAATGTAAATATTATTCTTGGTGCCTGAAGAAGACATCAAAGCTCCCTGTGAAGTCAACAGAGACTCCAGGTCACTGAAATCCTCCATGCCAAGAGTCTATCCATACTAATTTCCATTTGTTATTCAGCTAACACAACTCAGTTATTTTAATAGTATTTCTTATTATGAACAAGTAAAGAGTCTCAGAAATGCAATGCAGTTCCAGGCCTTGTTGGGACTGGCATTTAGTCTTTGTGAAAAATTTAGCTGTCTGTTTTTCTCCTTGTTCCCATTATTGTCCCCCCAATCCTATACCTGTTTCATCCCACCTTGCTTGTATCTCTCCCTGACTGGCTTGCTCCTTGATTCTCTTTCATTTTCTTCACAACAGGTGCTCTGAGCTTCCTTATTCTTGATGCTGACTGATGAGCATCTGACCACCATACAGATCTCCCTCTTCACCTCCTGTACTGCTGGAGCACAGCATAGAGACTTCTGGTATGCTGGAAAGAAGAAATTTCTTCGAGTTGTGATGACGGCTCCCAAGAGAGCAGCTGTCAGGTGTGTCGGCAGCCCAGTCTCCAGGGAATGGAGGATAGTCACTGTAGATGGAGTGAAATAGAGTACTCAGAGTGCTGAATCTGTAGAAACATTTTTTAAACCAGTTCTTACCACTCTGTGCAAATTGGTTTGAACTTTTCCAGAGATTAAAATGACACATTTTTAGGGTTTCCATCATCTCCACTTTTCCTTCCTTTCCTACCTCACAACTTTTAAGGTGTCTTCAAATCATGGGGTGCCTATGGCTTGTTGAATCACTGTTAAGAATTGTTAAAGACTAGCAAGAAAGTATTTTCTCCTAAGCACATTTGTGAAAATAGCTGAGTTGCATTAGCTGAAAAACAAATGAAAATTAGTTTGGGCAGACTTTCGGCATTGAGAATTTCAGTTATCTGGTGGCTCTGTCAACTTCCTGGTGAGCTTCGGCGTCTAGTTCAGGCGCCAGTTGGTGGCATGAATATATCTGTGCATTGTGTAGGACTCTACCCTAACTACTTATTTAGTGAGTGGGTAATTAGACAATGTGTAGGTACATGTAAAAGACGTTGTTCAGAAACTTTAAATTAAAACTGGTTTTTATTCTTCTTAGTAGAAAAGGGATAAATGTCCTTCATATCAGATCCTCCAGAAGATTGAAACAGAAATGGGTAATTCAAAATAACTGCCTAACTAATTTTGACTAGCAAAATTATTTTTGCTTCCCTTTTTACAACTTCTAGACAAACTGTTACCATGGAATGGTATTTAAACTGCTTTGATGAGTTATCAATGATTAATTTGTTATTGAACAGTTGTCTCTTCAACAGCGGTAAGAACACTTAGCTCTCTCATGCCAGGGATACTGCAGTTAATAGGTATTTTGCACACTGTGTGACAGCTCATATGTTTTTTATGACTAAACTGATTTAAAAACAAAAAATACCCAAACGCAAAACCCCAAACAACTACTGAGGCAATCATACATTCTATAACAGATAGCTTCTGGGTTGCTCTGAAGTATGACAAGTGAGTTTTTAATCTATAACATTATAGGAGTATGTGTGCACAAGGAAGAGATAATACTGGAATTTAAGCATTTGAAAGTAGGTTGCTTCCCCATTCAAAACGAAAGGCCAGATTAAGATTCTCATTTGAGGAAATAAAGCTTATTGAAAGATTAATATCTCAAATATACACATTGTTCTTAAAAAATAAATTGGATGAAGAAGAAGATACAGTGGTCTTGCTACAGCAATGGTAAATTAGAATTTCTATAGGAACTTTTCATCAAAATTCTGAATATAAAACTGTGTGTCTTTTTAAAATACATTTCAGAAAGTTCTTGAAATGCCTGAGTCTGTGCCTAAGCATCTTGTTTTATTACTGTACTTCAATTTGTCATGCTATTGGAAAGCCAAACTAAGAATTGCTTATTGGAGGGAAGAAGCAGCATTTTTCACAAGGAAGCCATTTGATTTTTGGACAACATACAAACTTTATGTTTTGGTTAGTTTGCTTCTTTACATTTTACTCTCCGTTGGATCCACTGCTTTTAAAGTAGAAGAATATAATTTTTGGCCCAGTTTTTGGTCTGTGTGGATCAGGAGTCAAGTGTCTTCTCACTCAGGGAAACTGAGGTGCTTAGCTCTCTAAAACATAAAAACTATGCTCATGACTGAATGATGTGCAAGCATGAACAAAACATCCTTATAAATACAGTCTTCACTGGGAGAGTCTGGAAATGTATTTGACTAATTTTGCAGTTCTTGGCATGGTGTAATTGAGACTTCCTGGTGCTGCAGTGTATTTTTTCTGGCTCTGCTGTGTTCTGTGTTCTGCCAGCTAGTTGTGTATTAATCTTTTCACCAGAGGAATTCTAGTGAGTACAGTGTTCTGATTTTAATAAAATACTCCAAATAGTTTTGTCTAAGGTATATTTACAACAAGGAGGTGTCTGGGACAGTGGCAGTTTGGGTACTCATTGTAGAAAAAATGCTGAAATCTATTTTGGGGAAATCAGAAGATGGTTTTGCTCTTAGTTGAGGAAGACACTGTCAGTGACTTGAAAAGTATGAGGAATGGTGTGCTTATTGGAGAAAACTGTAACTGTTCCATTACCAAAGATTCAAAAATCAGGAGTCAGATCTCTCCACAAAGCTGGAAACATAAAGGTCAAATACTGCATCTTTAAATGTATTTTCTGTGCTGAAGTATGTCACTAGTATTCTCCCAATGATGAGTTTGGTCCTAACTGTCAGATCTTGCCTTTGTATTACTTCTTTTCCTCAGAAAGTTTCTGAGATTTTTTACCCTGGTGTGTCTTTTTGCCTTCTAGATTTGTGGAAACAGCTCTTTCTTCAGTACTTGTTCTGTGTTCCCAAGTCTGTCGTATGTGGACATGGAGGCTGTGGAGCTGGGGAGAAAACTTTATGGTAGTCTCACGGAATTGCTGGAACAAATCACCTTGTCTTCCTGTGAGAATAGTGTCACTGCGAGGACTGAAAATAGTATGGTTTGTTTCCTGCAGCTCTTTGCTGCACTTTGGTGGGAGGTAGATCAGTGGGGAAGGCAGCAAAATGAAGCCTTTTACATAGGTAGAAATAAAGCTAGTGCTAAAGCTGGAGCTTCTTGCACTTTTGCGAAGTTGTGTTTGTCTTTGGCCATGCATTTATGGCTTTAGATGAGTTCAGGATTGTTGACTGTACTGGGGCAGCAGCCAAAGCCTTTTGCTGCTTCTGAATAGAACATAATCTGTATTTCCAGCAAGATGGAGCCTTTCAACACATGAAACAAAGCAACGGAGAGCTTTTTGTTACTCGAGTTTCACAGAATCACAGAATCACAGAATGGTAGGGGTTGGAAGGGACCTCTAGAGATCATCTAGTCCAACCCCCCTGTTAAAGCAGGTTAGCCTAGAGCAGGTTGCACAGGAATGCATCCAGGCGGGTTTTGAATATCTCCAGAGAAGGAGACTCCACAACCTCTCTGGGCAGCCTGCGCCAGTGCTCTGTTACCCTCACAGTAAAGAAGTTCCTCCTCATGTTCAGGTGGAACTTCCTGTGTTCCAGTTTGTGCCCATTGCCCCTTGTCCTGTCGCTGGGCACCACTGAGAAGAGTCTGACCCCATCCTCTTGACATCCACCCTTTAGATGTTTGTGAGCATTGATCAGAACT
>VZSC01011959.1:138959-163567 GCA_013398225.1 Steatornis caripensis
TCCGTGCTTCCTCTCTTATCTCCAGAGTCTGGGAGTCCTGAGGGCCAGTCCTAGCAGTGAACACTGAAGGAAAGAAGGTATTCGGTAACTCTGCCTTCTCTGTGTCCAGTGTCATCAGGTCACCTGCCTCGTTCAGCAGCGGGCCCACATTCTCCCTAGTCTTCCTTTTGCTGCCAGTGTATCTGAAGAAGCCCTTCCTGTTGTCCTTAACCTCCCTTGCCAGATTTAATTCCAGTCGGGGAATCCCTGAAGTTATATCATCAGACAGGGGAACACACTTTTGTGCACAATTGGTACAAGAAATTAGTCAGTTTTTAAACATTAAATAGCAGTTACATACACCATATAGGCCACAAGCCAGTGGACAAATAAAGATGAATTGATGAATATGATGTATGGAAAAGAAACAAAATAAGATATCAGATGGAAACAGGACAGTTCAAGATAGTGGTGGCCTATGAGAACCAAAAGAATTGTTTAAGTTTAAAGAAAAGGGGGGACTGAAAAGGAACATAATGGTTATAGAATGTATCACTGTTGGTCTAATAGCTATCCCTATTGGTTTTGTAGCCATAGGATGTATCATTAACTGTATCTTTGAGCAATACTAACACAGCTGTGGTTGGTTGTGGATTGGAGTAACAAACTAACCTTTTGAGGCACCAGCTTGGCAAATGAGGAGTACAAGGACAAAAAACTGCTAGCCCCGGGGAATGCAGGCACATGAGAGGGGAGCTACTGACTCTAATCTGGTCAGAATTAGCCTTGCGGCCTGGCAATGAGAACAATGAGAACTGAGTCTGCGCAAAGGGGAGAGGTCAATGAACTGACAAGTGAGGAAGTGCCTAAGAGGGGATGAAGAGTGCTGTAGTACGCTTGTGTGAAAGTCAGTTAGCTAACATGTATGAGGCAAGCGGAGCTAATTTAGATATATATGACATTTCTCTGTCTCAGTTTGAAAAACTGATGAATATGTAATTAAAAATATTTAAAACTCAGCTGCTGAGGGCAACTGTTGTGCAGGTTTTGTGGAACGATCCCCGTGTGCCTAACCTAGCGCTGCATTAAAGACTACCTGCTTAACAGGGACAAAGCGCTGCTGAGTGATTTTCTTTGTTTCAAAAGTCACTTCCTTTTTCTTTTTTTAAACAGAATCTAGTTCTACTTAAAAGATCATTAAAGAAATCTTACACTGAAGTTTTACCTACCAAGAAAAACAGTGGTTAAGGTAAAGACAAACACAGACCTAAGACCTCCATAGCATCCACTTTAGTCCAGAATTCCAATTAATAATTTTGAAATAGTTCACTGTCTTCTTTTTACAACAGAATTTTAAAATGTGTGCATTTTTCTCCCAAGCCAGAAAAAATATAACTCAATAAATAGAGAAATAAAACATTTTATTGTTTCATTCCGGCTGTGAAATAGCAAAAATTGGTCATGACTTTTTAAAAAAATATATTTTAAATGATTATAGCATTTAAAAATACCACATCATTCTGCAACATTTTTGTATATAATTGCTCTATTGCATGTATAATTAAAACTGCTATTGGCTGTTAGAATTAAAATATTTCTTTACTGAAAAGAATTGATTGTACTTCTTACTAACCATATAGAGGCAGGAGACAGGTGTTTTATAGAAGATAACTTGTAGTACAGAGAACTCTTGAAGTTATTGAAATAAAAGGTCAAATCTCCTGAGTTTTATTTCAAGCAGATCCTGGTACTGTGAATTATTTTGAGAAATGTCTTTTCAAATGAACCATGCTATTATAGCAAAGCTATAAAGAATTATAAAGCCAAACAGTCCCTTCAGGATTAGGGAAGAATCTGGGCAGACCTGAAGATGTGTAGAATGCAGTTGGGCAGAACAGAGAACATGCATAAGGAAAACAAGCAGCAGGGTGAAATGAGTATTAGAACACCTTTTCCACAGAGAGTGGCAGCCATGACTTGCTGTTAGTAGTTAAAAATTTGGGAAAGTTTGCTGCACATTGACTAGCAGTGATGGTGTGGCTACTTCAGTTTTCTCTGCTGCAGGTTTGTCGTCTCCCATCTCACAG
Source organism: Steatornis caripensis (assembly GCA_013398225.1). Classification (NCBI taxonomy): domain Eukaryota; kingdom Metazoa; phylum Chordata; class Aves; order Caprimulgiformes; family Steatornithidae; genus Steatornis; species Steatornis caripensis. Next base: position 141,026 of record VZSC01011959.1, read on the forward strand.
ACAACTACAGGGACTAAGAGCTAAACCAAGTATCTGGGACAGCTTATTCTTGACAACTTTCACTTAGAACTCAAACTAACAGCTAGAATTTGTGTTGTGTCTTGTTTCATTTCTTTGATAAAACCTCTCTCATTTCAAGATATGGGAGGGGGGGGGGAGTGTGTGTGGTGTGTGTTGTTAGGTGGAGGCTAATTAGTGGCTTAGCAAACTGTGGTCTAGCAGTAACTAACTAGACTAAAACTCAGAAGAACCTGATTCATATCCCATTTTTATTTCTTTTGTTGTGTAACCTGAAAGGCACATAAGTAACAGTGGGGAATACAGAACATTGTCTGAAACCGAAGTTGGAATTGCTTTAGTATCAAAAGGAAACTGCAGGCAGCAAGATCTCAATTTTTCCTGTTTTAGCTTTAGTATTCAAGTTTTTCGTTACCATGCTACAGAAAAGGATGGCTGGTGATGTAGAATCATCCAGCATTGAAACTGTAGTGTCCCAGTCACGTGGTTCAGAGAATTGCCTTGCAGTAAGAGATCTTTTTAAACATGAACTGGTCTTTAGCTTGAATGAACACAGTTGTGATGTTTGTACAGGTCTGGTTTTAATTCAGACTGTGTCTTCAACTCTGGAAACTAAGTGTCCTCACTGGTACAACAAATGAGGACTCAGACCTTGCCACTACTTTACTGTGAGTTCATGATAATCAGAATTAATTGGCTCGGTTATTGTCATGAGAATCACTTAAATTTTAAAAACTGTAAAGGTTTGTATCTAGACTTGTTAGTATTTGCTTCCACAGTCTTCATAGCAGCATTTATTTGAATTTGTGAAACTATTGCATTTTTTGTATCTAACAGCAAAAATATTTTTATTCTTACATGTCACAGACCTGCTTTCTGTGACAGTCCTTTCAAAGAACGTTGCTAGGTTTGTGCCGTTTCACAAGCAGTGCTCATAAAAGGGCTTGACAAGTGACACAATAATTGGGTTTATATAAGGAGCTGGATGACAAGGTATGAAATGGCTTTATTTTAATTGGTAGCTTGTATCTCAGGGGACAGCAGTTTCAATAAAGCCTTGCAATTGCTCAGTCTTCCTCCTCATTTGCACAGCAGGCACATCGTTTGCACAGCAGGCATCCCTTATTTACATGGATGTACTTCTGTTTGTGTTTCTGTGTTTTTGGACATGAATTCATTGTAACTGAAACAATGATTTTAAACTCAGAGTTTATTTGTTTATAATTTGTTTGTTTACCCTTAATTATGGAGTTTTGTGGGAAGAAAGCGAAAGGCAGTTTTATCATGAATTATCTTCATTATCAGTAACTTGCAAGAACACCATACAAAAACATTCTGCAGGTTGCTAATGTGACTGGAGGAATAATCTTATACTAAATTACATAATAAAATTTATCTTTAAAAACATAATAAAACATTATAAATAAAATAAAATAGAAATCATAAAATATATCTTTTAAAAGTGACAGGCAGCAGCATACAACTACAGTGAAATCTCAGGCTGCCTCAGAAAAGAGGAAACAGGAAAAATAAAATGTGAGCATAAAGATTTTAAGTGATGTGCTTTCAGCCAGCTGTTGCATCTGACCTGATACAACCTGTTTCTAGAGATGAAAGAAGTGGGCAAAAAGAGGCAAATTCATGCATAATCTCTTTTTCTTTCAAAAGGAGTAAGTAATAAAGTATGAAACATAGAACAGAGCATGTTCTTGACCATGTTTCAAGCTTCAAAGTACCTTATTTCTAAGCATCATAGCAACATTTTTTATTTATACTTGTAACATCTCGAGTTTTTTCAGTATTTATGAGGCTATTAGACAATATTATCAGAAAAATATGCTAAATATTTTGTCCACATTGTCTACATTTTTTGTATTGATCTTTGTCCCAAGCAAGACTGGTCAGGTGTCACAGAATCTCTCTCATGCATGTTTATTTGGACTTCTACATTGAATAAAAAACCCTGACTGTATTTGACCATGGGTATGTGAAGAAGTGAAAATGCTTAACTAGTTGGATGTCTTATTGAAGGTGATTAAAATATTTTTTCATTCGGGTTGTCTTTTGAAAGTAGATTTTTAAAAGAAAATTTATAACTCATCTAGTGTTATAGAGAGAACCACCAACGTCTTGAGAAACGAAATAAAAAGAATGAAGGCTTTGTTGTTTTGAGAGAGAAAGAAAGATGTTCCTAAGACATTGGCCTGTACAAATCTTTGGCTCAAGTCACAGGAATATCACAAGTAACTGGATGTTTCTCATTTCTTACTGCTTCTCTGGATGCTTCAAGGTCTTTTGTCATATTCAGAGGAAAGCTAAATGATATATTTGGTTATGTAAAAATTATTATGTAATTACTAATTTCATTCTATGTATTAATGGTTTCCATTTCAAGTGCTGTCTCTTCATAATTAGAATGACAGTAAGTAACAGAGTGTCAATATCAGGATTTGGTCATTCTCCTAAAAAAACCCTCATTTTTGATGAAATATGTGTTTCTTCCTTATTACATATGTTTACTTGTTACTAAATAATACAAAGGATAACTTGTGTATCAGTCCTGTCTTACAAACACAAACATCTTCAAATTCACCATTGTATTCAACTAGCATCTCCAAGAAATAGAAAGGATCTATTTCATTTAGGTGATTTTAGTTTTTGTTAAAGTGATTGTTTTGATTTCTTTGGAAAATTCATTTTTCTATGCCATAGAACCAACACAGCCTGAGGAATATGGTCTGACTTTCTCTTTTATTCTTTAATCACTGTCTTGAGTGACTACTTGCAGGGATCAAAGGCTTCATTATGGTTTTCTCTGAAGCTCCTCAGATCTCATGTTGAAGATGTGTTAAATTGTCATATCAGTGTACAAGAAAGCCACAGAGCTGTACCCTTGCTGTGACAACATCCAAAGTCGAAGACTTAAGTTCAGGAATTCACAAAACTCAAGTAGCTGTACTACCTTATTGTTATCAAATTATTATTAGTCTGCTAGAGTAGTAGAAAATTAAGAGGAGGTATGTCACTGTTAAGCAGGTATTCTTTAATGCAGTGCTGGCCACAGGGGGGATTGTTTCACCAAACATGCGCACCAAATGCTTTTGGGGATCAGTTTATATGGGGTTACAGTCATACATATTCATTAAATTTCTAAGAAATCATTTACATATTCATAGATTTCCACAAACTCATACATATATGTTAACTAACTTTAGTGTACGTACATTGTAGCTGTCGGGTGGTCTCTGGTGGTCGTTCGCTGCTCCTTTGTCCTTCTATTGAGTCTTCCTCACCTGTCCGCTGGTTGATCTCTCCTTCCTGAGCAGGCCCAATTTGTGTTGTTTTCCATGCCAAACTGCAGCGCTGGCTTTGACCAGTTTGAGACCCTGCTTCTTCCTCTTTCTTCAGTTCCTTTGGTCTGTTGAGCTGGCAACCTTAAAGGGTCAGCTTGCACACAGCTCGAGCAACTGTGCTAACAAAACTATATGCTTTACTAAACATTCCCATACAATGGGATTAGTTGTTCTTTGACCATTCCCACATGAGCGATTTCTGGTTTTTGTTAGTTTATTTCTCTATCGTTTCTGGCTGGCTATTAGTTGTATAAAATTATATATCTATTCAGCAGCTTCCTTTGAGGTACGAGTTGCCCCTTAATAGCAGAAAACCCACAAATACTTCTTGGAGAGCACCGAAGCAAAACCAAACCATATGTGACATATGTTCTCAGAGTCACATCTTCACTGATGAATATCAAGTGACTTATAGTGAAAGCCAAAGGTTTTCTTCCTGTGTTTTGGCAATTTACATTCATTTTAACTGCTAATGTTCAGCTCAGATTTTGTTTCTGTTTTCTTATTCAATTGATACAGGCATGGTTGATAAAATGAACCATTTCTTAGATTTTTTTTTTCCAGAAGCTTTCCTGATAAAGAGGAATCCAAGGGAATAAGTTTGTCTCACTGTTTTAAATATTGACTGTGCTTTTCCTGAGGAACCGTATATATTGTCACAGATAGTGGTTGTGGGAAGCAGGCAAAAAGTAGTCCTTATCAGGCGTGCTTTGCTTCCATGATGACTCCTACACTTAAACCAGGTATAGAAGTATTGTGTTGTGCAGGAAGTACTCAGTAGTAGTCCATACAGTACATGAATCTTTACTTATATCATGAAATATCCAAAGTGATATCTCCTAATATTTATTGTATACTCTGAAAGTAAAATAAAAAAGAAAAGGAAAAGATAAAAAGAAAAGGAAGGAAAGAAAAAAGATTAAAAAGTAACAAAGTAATAAAAAGAAAAGAGAAAGAGTAGAAAGAAACGAGAAAAAGTGAAACAGAAAAAGTTTTAGTCCTTACAACCTTATTATATGTAAGAAATGTATCATCCCTGTAACTTCTCTGATAAGCCTCACCAAAAGGAAGATAGTGTCTCATTGTTGCTGTATTCCTAAGAAAATTGCACAGAGGCTACAAATGTATCAACAAACACCAGCAATCTTCAGTGGTCCATAAAGCACACTACAGAATGGTTCTCAGCTGCATCTGGAGGTGCAGAGACTATGCTCCTTCTGTAAATACAGGATTTCCCCAGTAACTGCAATGAGAAACCACAACCTGTCCCTTCAGACTGAAAACAGTAGCAAAAGAAGCGCTGCACAAGGTGAAGTCTTACTCCCATCGTTTTTTCTTCAATCAAGCTGGTGTTAATGCTCTTGTACTCCAAAAGTGCACAAAGACCTTCATCTGGTATGTTTCCACACACTATGGCACATGTCAAAATTGTGACAAATGTAGTTTAAACCTCAAAATGGTCTGTCCTTTCCCAGATGGATGGGGAATAAGCTAATTTGCAAAGGGGAAAAACGTCCTCTCCAGATCCCCAGACTTATAACAAGCCTTGGCAACATCAGAGATGCAGCAATTAATGAAAGGCATCAAATAAAATAGGATCACAGCACAGCTTCAAGTTAGCAAACGAAATCAACATGTGCAATGGGAGCCTATAATTTGGCATTGGTATGGCTTCAAGTGACCACTGGATAAAAACATGTTACATTCTCCCAGTGACTGCAGGCGGAAAGTAGAGGGAAGCAACCGGAAAGGACAGAATTTTTACAACAATGCAACAAATCAGCTCTGCTGCTGATCCCAGAGTACTGGTGGAGCGAAAGGCAAATGCAGTTTGCACACTTCACACATGGGCAGAACAGACTTTGACTTTCTCTGTTAATGTAAACCCATGAGGTTTGCATATCCATTTGTGGATCTTCCACTCTGTACCTCCGGGTCTGTCAAGGCTAGTTAGATGTGCTAGCAATGTGAGAAAACAAGCTCCTTGATAATAGGGGACGCACTGCGCCTCCTTGTGTTCCTCGCTTAAAATGCATACAGAAAATGAAGTCTCAAAGAAAAGAAATAGAAAGGCCAAATTCATTTCTTAAATATTTTTATGGTTTTTACCCAATCATGAAAGTGATGCCAGAGGTGATAATTACAGCTCTGTAAAAGCAGAAATATTACTATACTTTTATTCTTCCTGAAAAGACAAGTAAATCCTGGGCTGTTCAGCACAGTGGGTTGCACCATCTTCTTGGGTTGCACCATCTTCTTGGGTCACACCATCTTCTGCATAGAGGAGGGTCTGTGAGCGTAAGGTGCTTGCTCAGACATTATTCACAGCATCTGTCCTTGAGAGATTGTTAATAAAGGTACAGACGGTGAGAGGGATAAAAAAAGATCTCATGGCATAAACTCAACAAGATTGGGTTCAGGTTCCCATTTGTAAAGTGAAACGAAGACAGCACTTGCAGGACACCATTCAAGCTTGTTGGAAATGTAAAACCTGCTTTAAATATCATCATTACAGAAAAGAAATTATGACAGTGAAAAGGATTCTGTCATGCCTACACAGATAGAAATACTAACTGAAGCTTTCATAATGTCTGGGTATTCAGACTGTGCTCTCAATGCCCCCTCAAACAGGTCTTATGCCCTAAGGATTCCCTGATGTCTAACAAGTGTTGGTCTAGATATGCACCCTTCTCTCTATGGCAGCATGGACAACGGCTCCTTGTCTATCAGAGTGCCTCTTTCCATGAAACTTGCAAGAAATTAACATTTTTGCACCATTTCCTCTCTGTCAAATTTGCTTGGCAATACCCAGTGAGCTCCCAAGTTAACTGGGAGGAGAGGCACACACACACGCCTGACACTAAGTATGGTTGTGTCAACCTTGTTATTTTACAAAACTAAGGTAGAAGTGGCCATCTGCCACTTTTGTTTCCTCATGTGGTATATATAAGAGGGCTAAATTAGCCCAGAAATATTTCCAAGACAGTGATGGGAATTAGCTCCTGCTATAAGCTGGTGTCTAACTCCCACCTCTCCATTATATATGCACTTACAAATCTCTTCCTTTCTCAAATAGGGAGAGAAAAATAATTTGGGGAAGAAAAGATCATGTATAGGAAATAATGAACTAATTGGTCTATGTGAATTCTAGGCAAATTAAAAAAAAACAGTTTAACCCTGAATTCACTGAATTCCAGAATTAGTAAAGGTTCACAAAGCTCACCAAAGCACAACATGTGATTAGATTTGGAAATAGACAAAATCAAAACCCCATTCACATTTAGCCTAGTTCATGCATACTTCAACAGAAGCGTCACCTCTCCTTGTTCCCAAATAGTGTTTCTTCAACAGCACTGGTAAGCATGAAGGGCTTTCAAGTGTCCTTGCTTAAGCAGATGCTACGGTGCTATGTATTCTGCCTCCCTCCCAGCATGTTAATAAATCAGATTTTTAATAAAAATATTTATTTTAGCATAAAAGTTTTTGAGCTATATTTTTCCCCTTATTTTTAGATAAGCGTTTCTTGACAGCAGAGTACTGCAAAGCAACCAAAGTTAAGATGTCTGCATGTGCTCAGGTATCCCCACTAGAATTAAGCACTGTGTGTTGCTGTAGAAATTGATTAATAATTAAAAATACTATGCTGCAAAGTCATCTTTTTACGTATCTCAAAACAATCATGATATAATTCACCTCAAAAATATACTAAAAATTCAGTGTCACTAAACTATGGCATGGAGATGAAAAATTAACCCTGGTGAAGTGAAGAACAGGAGGATAATTGGAAAACTCTGAGCACTCTGTAAACTGCCTGCCACTCTTCAGACAAATGGTAGTAATATGAGGAAAATGACTAACATAACAACAGGCTTTTCTCTTTCATGCTACATGTCAGATTGCTTTAGAGTTTTAGTTCTCCTGACTGAAAATATCTTTCAAAGAAACTTTAAAAAAACCTCTCTCCTTGCTGCCAGATTTCTGTAATAATATCAGATTTTTTTAAATAAAAGAATAAAACAACAAAAAGCACAGTTTTCTCAGTTTCTGGCACCTATGTTTAAGTCAACTGATCGTGTAGCTCAATACACACACATAATGAATATAGAATGAAAACATCTGAGCGGTGCTTTTAATTTAAATAACAAAGCTCAGCATTTCACAGATCCAACTTCATTCTATAAAGTAGAAGGGTCTTGAGGTAGTTAAACAGCAAATCCTTATCAAATTTATTAATGGAATATCAAACTACTGCATTTCCTTTCTTCTGAAGTGTCACTAGTTTCTTAAGATGTTTATGAGCTGATCAGTCAAAAAAAAAAAGTTGTGTTACCATTCACAAACATGTTCAGCAGGAAATGCAGAAACTTTAACAGTGTAATTCTGATCTAAAACGTAATGGTTACTATCCTGCTAATCTGAGTAATTTCATTTACAGCAGGAACAAAGTAACTTTTCCTGAGGATTTAAAGAAGCATACCTGGAGTCAGGTTTGGTTCTTTGGCAGGGGAAATAGGGCTTCCATAAAAATGTTTATGAAAAGAAAAATCAGTTGTTCTCTTTCAGTCCTCTCTGGCACTCCAGCCTTGTGCTGCCCCTTGATGATGCCTTTTCTCTCTCACCATAGATCATAAAAGGGTCAGACTTCTAACTAACCACTCAGATACCTAAAGCCAGGCAGGAGGACATAACAGAAATTCATACTACTCTAGCAGGAGGAATGATTTAGATCATGTTTGGCAGTTTTGTGCGTGAATTAGTGTACAGTCAGTTAGTGCTACACAGCAATCCTAGACTGTGGCATGTGCTGGGAGTAGGAGGCACTGACGGGCTCCTACACCCTAGAACTGTCCTATCAGCTTCTGCTAGAACAAAACCTAGCAAGTATTGTTTTTCCCCAACATTCCTCTTTTTTTGTTGAAAAGAAACCCAAGCATCAATTTCTGTTTCCAGTACATGGCTTGTCCTAATAGTCTGTGGAAATCCTGACCATCCGTGTCTCTTGAGGAAAGAAGCAGGGTCCATCCATGCTAGGGGATCAGCAATGATAACACCAGTGACATGTGACACATGACCCCTATACGCTACCTCTCTGAAACTAACCTTTGCCAGCATGACCTATTTGCTCAGCAATGGCGGTTTGTAAGCAGGAGAATGTGCTAGCATAGAGTTGAAACTGAGGTCTCCCAACCTGAAACCCAAGCAACATCATCTCTCTCTGTGAAATCAAGACTTCATACTCTGCAGGATTATTACTCTTATGTAAATAGCAGGCACTATACAGGTCAACTCCAACAGCATGAAAAATTCTTTACCAATGTTAGGGAAAAGGATCAAAATCAGAAGATGCACACTGATGCCCAAACCTCTCTGTCTGACATGTGATGGTCCTGGCATGCCAGCAAATGTGCACAGACTTAAGTGGATTTCAGGAACTGCAGACAGAAGTGAAGGGTAGAAGACATATTTTGAAGTGTAAACCAGTCATTTGTTTGGTATGCATCTTTTTCTCACCTCCTAAAGAGCAGCTCACTCCTCCACTTAATGTGTGATCATCAGGGACAGTATGACTTCCATATGTTACAGCAGGTGAAAAATTATTTTGCAAGCTGCCCAAAAATGCAAGGACAGGTAACAGACCTATATATATATATATATATATATATATTTAAAATTACCATGAGCCAACCCATCTATTAATACATCCAAACAACAAAAAAAATCAGCTTTCTTTTACTCAAATTAAATGTTTATGAATAAATTGTCCTGAAAGAAATAAAATAGTAAATCAGTTTTAAATCTTTTATGTGCCAAATAATTAACATTGGAGTGCTTACCATTCAGTGCCATCAAAATAATGGCTTCAAAAAAAATATGTTTATGTGCCCCTTTTTTATGTACTCTGTACTCCTCAGATGTTCCTGTTTGGAATTCAATTTGAAAGTTTAGCCTCTGTTTCTGCAGCCAAACACAGATATGAAATGTTCAAGCAAAGTAATTTATTGATCAAGGATTAGCCAGTAGGCAGGACAGTGGGAACTTTCCATCCGACCTTGACTGCAGACTAGGAAATGCAATTTGGTTAAATCACTATGTCTGATGAAGTTATCTAATGAGCTCATCCTCTTTCTGTGCTTCAAGAAGAGAAGACTTTCTACAGGAGTATCCAGCTCAATAGTATGTGATGGATTAACAAGCACAGGGATGGGGAGGCTCAGTATGGCTTGAGGAGGTCAAAGGGAAGACCAATTTCTTCTGCTCACCACAGTACTTTGCTTTCCATATAGTTTTTTGAGCTTATCTCTAGCTTGTGCCCCGCCTGTAAATTGATCTATCCAGGCAAGCTCTTTTGCCTAGGCAAAACCCTTTTGAAGCCCAGACAGATATGCTCATGTGGAAGTGTTACAAATATAATCAAGATTTAATCATGTTGAGAGTATCCTGGTATTCTGGCAGACACTGGGCATGAAGTATTGTTACAGGCCTGCACGTACACTCCAGCCTACATGACAGAAGACAGAAGCGGTGTGTCCTTGAGCAGCAGGTGTGAGGAGGCCGGCTGTGAGAAAGAGGAGCCAGGATGTGTGGGGGTTGGCTGGGAATGAGAGAAACCAGGACATTTCGAGCAGAATGCTGCTGACCACTAGATGGGGGGTGTAAACCACTGTTACTATTCAATGATTATATAACTTGTTGCGTGTGAGCTCTCGCACAGACTATATAAGCAGCACTCTGACTATTAATAGAGGAGAATGATCGTACTCATATTGAGACTCATCATTACTCCGGGAGAATGATCATACTCATATTGAGACTCATCATTACTCCGGGACCGCACTTCTCACTCCCCCCGCTGCGCCTCGATCCACAACGACAACATAATCATATAGGAAAATAGTTGTGATTAAAATGTTGAAAAAGTAGTAAATTGTAAAAAATATGGAATATAAAGTTTAAAAATATTAGGAGTGTTAATAATAACAGTACATTCTGATTTGGGACTTTAGAAGTTGAATAGATTACTGACCTGACTTTTAATTAAGTTAGCTTAATCATTTACTGAGGATCAAGCCTAAAGCTTTGTTCAGAGGATGAGTTATTGGACAGCTTGGCTCACAGCCAGTTTTGAGGGCCAAGTTGCCAAATAAGCTCAGGTCACTATGTTCCTAACAAAAGTTCAACTCATTATATTCTAATTTTAATAGTAAAAGATACACCCACTAGAGTTAGGACCCTTACTCACTATGAAGACCCCTACTCACAGAGGATACACCATGAATTCTAGGACTACTGTACCTTTAAAAGCAAATGACTAATCTCCTAACCAATCAATGTAAAGGTAAAATCTAACAATGAACTTGAAAGGTATATAAACTGTATGATTTTTGTTGCTAGGTGAACACATTGGAGGAATGATCCCCATGTTCCCAGCAAGCTGAATAAAGAAGTGTCTGCTTATTCACATCAAATTGGTGTTGGATAAGTTTCTTTCATCCCATTTGGTGACAGAAGCAGTTATCAGGATGCAGGTTTAAGGGAAACACAAGTGGCAGTAGCACATCTATAATTACATAACTGTAGAACACAGGTGATGCATAGCAGAACCTGTAGTTCTACTTGAAATTGCCCTGTAACAGGTCCTTACATTTAGCAAAAAAATTGCAATAAAAAGAGAGACAGAAAGACAGAGAGGAAGCTATGATGAAATGAAAAGATTTNAATCATATAGGAAAATAGTTGTGATTAAAATGTTGAAAAAGTAGTAAATTGTAAAAAATATGGAATATAAAGTTTAAAAATATTAGGAGTGTTAATAATAACAGTACATTCTGATTTGGGACTTTAGAAGTTGAATAGATTACTGACCTGACTTTTAATTAAGTTAGCTTAATCATTTACTGAGGATCAAGCCTAAAGCTTTGTTCAGAGGATGAGTTATTGGACAGCTTGGCTCACAGCCAGTTTTGAGGGCCAAGTTGCCAAATAAGCTCAGGTCACTATGTTCCTAACAAAAGTTCAACTCATTATATTCTAATTTTAATAGTAAAAGATACACCCACTAGAGTTAGGACCCTTACTCACTATGAAGACCCCTACTCACAGAGGATACACCATGAATTCTAGGACTACTGTACCTTTAAAAGCAAATGACTAATCTCCTAACCAATCAATGTAAAGGTAAAATCTAACAATGAACTTGAAAGGTATATAAACTGTATGATTTTTGTTGCTAGGTGAACACATTGGAGGAATGATCCCCATGTTCCCAGCAAGCTGAATAAAGAAGTGTCTGCTTATTCACATCAAATTGGTGTTGGATAAGTTTCTTTCATCCCATTTGGTGACAGAAGCAGTTATCAGGATGCAGGTTTAAGGGAAACACAAGTGGCAGTAGCACATCTATAATTACATAACTGTAGAACACAGGTGATGCATAGCAGAACCTGTAGTTCTACTTGAAATTGCCCTGTAACAGGTCCTTACATTTAGCAAAAAAATTGCAATAAAAAGAGAGACAGAAAGACAGAGAGGAAGCTATGATGAAATGAAAAGATTTTTTACTCCATGAAGCCAAACCTGAAACTGAACGGCGGCACACTTACATGCAGAAATCCCTGGATGTGGGTCATCCGAGTTCAAAGCAAGAAGGGAGGCTTCCATGACTGGTTTTCCTGATTGGAAGTTCTACAATATACCCGATCTTAACCAATAAATCTCACGCACAGAAGATCATATCTATCATTTCTACCTAGACAGTCATATTCTAATTTTGCTTTCTTTTTTCCCTACTTTCATGCCTTTCTCCAGTCCAGTCTACTTTCTCCTTCTTTCCCGATTGATTGTCCTAAACTTAGAGCACAATGGGGCTGTGCCTGTAGCAGGAGAGAGGCTTTTGAAGGCATAGCAGTACAAGCAGGAAAAACTTGTAATAGCATAATTGTTTCAATAACCCCCATGAACTGCAATGATAAATACATCCAGATTGTACTTCCCTCTTCAAATGTGTGTAGGTCCAGGGGAGCTAGTTCAACCACTTCAGCATAAAGCTGACATGAGTGCATAAAGAATCTCAGCCATAATGCCAAATCTCTCAGACCTGTTTGTGAAGCCTGTTCTGTAATTAATTGAAAGGGATTCTGTATTTGTACTACCATTACTGCTTTCTGCTTAAATAACATCCATTGCTTGTCCCTGCTACATTTTAATAGGAAGAAATGTTATGAGCACATGAATTTTGGCAGTGTATTATTTCTGAAAATAAAAGAAGAGAGTCCTAGTCCCAGTGGTCGCTTGGAACTTCACCTGGAGTTCTGTGAATAACTGTCATCATGCTATCACCCAAAGCATCTAGGTAGAAATAGACAGCCTACCAGGGAATCAAGCTGATAAAGGATGCTTAACGCTTTGTTAACTATTGTGCAGACTTTCCTAATAAGGACTAGGGAGTCACCTTATCAGCACAGAAAGTCATTACAAACAGAACAATGGGGCAGTGACTAAGTGCAGGGTCCCCTTAGACAAGCCTAAGGACCAGCTAAAAACTGAAACTGCGGTTTTGATAAAAGCCAAAGGAACAACTGAGTCTGCGCAAGAACAAAAGGTTACTAGCAGTGACGAAGAGGAGTAGTCTATCTTCATCCCCAGGACCACTGACGACCACCACAAGAAGGTACTGCGCAAGCGCAGTGGGGATGAGTCTACGGAAATGACCCCTTGGAACTAATTTTAATACCAAGCGGGGACAGGTCATGCATATGTATAGGCATATTGGGAAATCTTATGAATATGTATGCACAACGTGTATAAATTGAAGCCAAGCTGCTACCCTGGGTGCGCACGACTTTGGTGGGACTACCCCCCGTGCCACCCGGCACCGAATAAACATACCTACTTTACAATCTTACAGATTGTGGAGTCTGCTTTCCGCACGTCAGACCCCTTGAAACTAATTTTAATACGAAGCGGGGATAGGTCATGCATATGTATAGGCATATTGGGAAATCTTATGAATGTGTATCTTATGCACAATGTGTATAAAATTGAAGCCAAGCTACTACCCTGGGCGCGCACGACTTTGGTGGGACTACCGCCCCGTGCCGCCCGGCGCCAAATAAACATACCTACTTTACAATCTTACAGATTGTGGAGTCTGTTTTCTGCACATCAAGCCAGTTCAAATAGTTCTTTAGTCACATTCCCTATTCCTATATGAAGCAGCTGCAAGCTTACATCTAAATTAAACACCTACCAAAGGTCTTTATCATGCCTAGATCCACATGGGAGAACGTTGCAAGCCTTGGGTGTTGCAGGATCCTAACGTCCAATGTTAAGAAACCAAAACCCTTTTGTAGGAGACTAAGCAGAAAGCTAAATAAATCTGATCTTCTGCCGACCCATAAATCCCTCTGAACAAGAGTTGTTTGCTCAGCAGGGGACATGGAATCTGGTAAAAGTAAGGTCGGGGGTGGAGACTCCCTTAAGCTTTTCCAAGGAATGTCTCAAACATTCACAAGTGATTAACTTTGATAAGAAGAGCTAAAGACTGATAGGAGGGAACCTTCTGCCTTGGGAGGCCCAAAGGCTGATTGATCGCCCAAGCAGCAGGGGGAGATTTCGACCACTGGCTCAATTCATCCCGTGATGAGCTAATTTACACAGCAAGTGAGACTAACTAACCAACAGTAGAAGAATGCTGGGTGCCACCCAGAAATCAAACTTTTGGAGGAGGCGGTCCACGTTGAGGGATGACAATATAAGGGGACAGAAACTAGTATCAGGTGGGAAAAAAAAATTTTTGGTTAAGTGCTCCTACTTATCCCTGTTGGCTGGCCCAATGCTGGAACCCGGACTGGTGATCTCTTTCTCTCTCTGCCTGTCTCTCTTTGTATTCCTTTTTATCTAGCAAATAAGGCAAGACTCATGCACCATGTGTGGTGAATAACTGCAAGGCTTACGTTAACCTTCTGTAAGGCTGTACATTACGGGATGCCAAACTACAAGGGACAGTTGCACTTTTCTCATTAAAATTTATGTTTGTGCATGGACTTCAGTAGTTGTTTTACCTTAATTTGCCCCAAGAGGATCTGCAATCCTGAGTCACCTCCTTTGGTGGGATGTGGCACCTTTCCAGGAGCATCTCCTGAAAAAGTGAATTAACCAGATTCTATCCAAACGAGGACTGGTATTTAGAGCTCATTCTGACCTCACTGGAAGTTGGATTCCTCCTTTAATTTTCTAGCTTTGCCCTGCATGTTCGATCTTCTGCTATCCATACCGATTTCTCTCCAATAGCTGCCAAGTACTTTGTACCAGGTGTTAGAAGACCATCTTTTCGCACTTAGTTTTGCAGAATTGCTCTGCTGATTCCATAAGTGAGTTCCAACCATACGTCTTCTCGCACAAAAAGATTTTCTGAAAGTCTCAAATAGTAAACCATGGAAGTAGATGCATTCAAAGAAATATTTTTTTCTAATCTGACAGTGGCTAATGTTCAGACACATCTTGCCTGCCTCCATGTTGTAGCCTATGCTCAGTTATCAGTCAGCTCTGATTTCTCTAGTGGCAGTGGAACTTTGATCAGCATTACATATATGTCTGTAGTCTGCTAGCAGAAGAACACTCAGGATGTGTCTCTGTAGAGATACCAGATCTTGTATACCCTGTCACTTCAGTGACAATAATTAATCACTCGTGTCAGGACTGATTATCGTGGGTTCACCTCCACTGGACATGGCCACACTGCTTCTGGTTGTCAAACTGTCCCACCTACTACTAGTCTGTGCCCTTCAGGTTCATACCTGGCTTCAGAAGACTCCAGTCACTGAATAGCCTGGCTTCATGTGCATCAGCTGCCAGACTTATAGTTAAACCAACTATTTCAGAGGCAACTATCTAATGTAAACAAACTCCTTAGTTTTAAGCCTTCCTTTAATCTTTCTGCTTTTATATATTTCCAGAGGGCATTGGGAGTAGGTCTAATGCAAGCATATCAGAGTAACTGAGGAGGAAATCAAGGTCTTCAAGGAAAAATATGTGTTGCCTAGGTCTATGTGCAATAACAGTGTCCTAAATTTTAAAACCACTGAGCTCTTTGCAGCTAACAGTACAAGCACTGAGCAGTAGGATTTCTGTAAAGAATAATGTGGGTAAAGCAGTAACATTTCTTAGGACAGTGGCTGTACTAGTAACACAGGGATGAAGAATGCTCACCTTTCATCTTTGACTATGAGAATGCCACTCTTTCTTTTCTGTTTCCTGTCATTTCTTCCTTTCTTTTTTTCTTTCAGTGGCATTTAGTAATGCATAAAATGGCATTCCATTAAAATGTTTTCTATAAACCTTGATTTTTTTTATGTGTGTCTTGCCTCCCTTTTCTGTCCCTTTTACCGAAAGAATGCGTGTCACAGGATGCTAAGGTTCCAGTCTTGCTAGACCAACTATTGATATGTGCTTAGAGGTACAGGCTTGAAAGGAATGAGGCTATGTGAAAGAGACAGCACATATATTATTGGCAAAACTCCTTCCTCTTAAGTGTTCCTCTGCAAAATAACAAGGAACTTACTGGATTATAATAATTTTCTAAGTGCCAAAAAAGGAGAAAAACTAGTTAAATGGGGGCTTTTATGCACAGAATCTTTAGACAGATGGACTCACATCTTCTGTATGTATGGTTTCTGTCACAGCAAAGAAATGAGTGTCATAGCAGAAGCTAGTTGGGATGTTTAACTTGATTTTTTTAAGATGATATATAGGCTTTTTACATTAAAATATGAAGTTCCATCATCAAAGTTTTAACTTTTTAACAGACTTAACAGAATCTTTTTTCTGTCTCTAGTATTTGTGACCTCTGTCTTCTGCCTTCCTCCTTCATTTTTGTCTTTTAAAAAAGAGGAAAACTATCATTTTCTGTATGTTGGGGCAGTGTTGGCATGACAGCTAAAACGTGTAAGGGTCATGTCTCAGGGGAATATTCCAAACATCAATTCCTGCTTGGAAACACTTTACATATCTGTGATATAGATGTGAAACATTCTTCTAAAGTCAGAGTGATGATCAGAGGTACTTCTCAACCTGCTAATAATGAGCATCACTGTAAAAGTACAAAGCTACCAGTTTCATAGGTAAATGATACAAGACAGCTCATCTCTGAAAGGTAATGAAAGAGAAGATCCATCTATTATCAGCTTCCCCTGCCCCCACCCCTCCATCCATGTGACCCCAGTTATGCAGCATTTGAAAAAACTGCTTTGGAAATAATAATGCTTCTTGGTGCCAAACAACTCAGGAATCTGACAAAAGTCAGAGGTGAGGAGACATTTCCCTTACCAGGCCCCTTGCCTTGATAACAGAGGAAAGGTCTGTTTCAGACTCTATTAAAAGTGTTTCTTTAATTATTGCATTTCTTTAAGATTGGACAAGTTGATTTCTAAGGCACATTGACAAATGGTTTTGGAAAGAAAAGGGCTTTGCCTTGCTAAATTATGTTTATTGTGTTGGCACTTACTCAACAAAGAAGAACGGTAAAGAGCTGGAATCACATTAGAAAACAAGTTCTAACGTCAGCTTTCTGGGTTTGCTTTGAACTCTCATTATTTTATGCACCTAACCTCCTTTCTGCTTATATAAGGAGGGTAAGGAACAACATGAGTTTTCCCTTTAGGATTTTTAATAAAGCTGCAACTTTCCTGATTGCAACAGTGGATTTTGAAGCTCCAAAGCAATTATGTAAATTAAAATTCCATGTTCCTGTGGGCTATGAATAGAGCTGTTTGAAATGTTCTTAACAAGAATCTGCTTCCATTGTCAGAAAGTGGAAGGAAGTTTCAGGAGCTCTGGGCTCCCACTGCTCCACATAGTGATCTGTGTGACTGATAGATAACTGCAGGCTGTAGGTGCAGACTTGTGAACAGACTGAGGCCTCCCTCCATTCTAAGGTAGGGCCTCATCCAAAGCACCTTGAAGCCCTTAAGAAATTTCCAGCAGGCTTTCTTCAGATCCTTCTACCACTGGACTGAGAAACAGAGAAACTACTGACACATGCAGCAGGGGAGGCAAAGGGCTGGTCATTTTAAGATGTACCTAAACCAGCACACAATGCATGCAGCCCCTAGCCCCTCAGAACATAGGAGGTACATGTGCTTCCCCAAATTACTCTGTAGCAAATGTAGGGGTAAAAATGTAATGAACCAGAGAAAGAACAAAAGGTTGGATCTATAGCTTTTCTAATAACACAAGAAAGACTTTCCCAGACGCAAGACCAAGTTCAGAAGTTTTTTCCCCCCTCTCAGTTCACCCTTCTGCCCAGCTACTACATTCAGCCTCTGCATTTGTGAGGTCAGATTTCCAGACATAGAATCATATCACAGAATCATAGAATGGTAGGCGTTGGAAGGGACCTCTAGAGATCATCTAGTCCAACCGCCCTGCTAAAGCAGGTTAGCCTAGAGCAGGTTGCACAGGAATGCGTCCAGGCAGGTTTTGAATATCTCCAGAGAAGGAGACTCTACAACCTCTCTGGGAAGCCTTTGCCAGTGCTCTGTTACCCTCACAGTAAAGAAGTTCCTCCTCATGTTCAGGTGGAACTTCCTGTGTTCCAGTTTGTTGTATATTGATCCACCACTGTTATTCCTTAGAGGAGTGGATAGACCCTGCACTGGGTGCCCAACATAAAGAGAAGCCGACTGACAGGTGCAAAGAGAAATGAGATGGTGGGCAGCCTCCCAAAGGGGAAACCCAAACTGGGCAGTGGGGGAGCTGTGCTGTGTGTGCAGCTTGTCAAGTGGACTCGCAGCACTCCCGAAATATGGAACTGCCGCTGAGGCAACTGGGAGCCAGGAGGTGTGAGAAGGATGCACACTGAGTCATGACACGGTCAGGAGGCTGCTTGGGGTTGCCCCGGTGGGTCAGGTTTCAGGCCAGGTGTCGGGGAGAAGGAACAGAGGCTGGGGTTAGGCCACCTGTGCAGGTAATGGGTAGGTGGGTGCTGACTGTGGCCGTGGTGGGGCAGCTCCCAGCCAGGCTGGGAGCGGAGAGGCAGGTGGAGGATCCCTGCACTCCTGAGGGTGCTGCTCATGCTCCCTGCTTTCTCTCCTCCTGCTACTCCATTAGTTTATTATAGGTAGTAGAAAGATCATGCTGTTATTAAAATCGTATCTCCTCCCTTTCTGCTCCTGCAGGAGAGAGAGAGAGGTGGGTGCACTGTTCCCGGCACTGACCCACACATCAGCTCCTGGCCCGTGTTCACCTGCCAGGCCAGCAGCTGCCCACTGGCCCCACTGCGCCCGTACCCCAGCACTGGCAATGCAGGCGGGTGATGGCATGCTTGAGGTGAGTCTTGTGCCTGTGTTTGAGGAGGGGTTGTGGCAAGGGGTGCATTTTGGATAGTACAGTTACTTGTTCATTGTGTTGAATTTCTTTCACTGACCTTTAAGTGGTCTCAGTAGGTGCTCAGACATGCTGAGATCTCAGGGGTCAGGGTCTGGAGAGGGAAGAGAAGTATTGCTGAGATGTGCAGGCACACATCTGGATTCACTTGCAAGTTTGTGAACTGCAGGTTGCATCCTATAAAGCAAACAGCTCCTGATAAGGAGCGTTTCCCTTCAATGTCACTTTCAGGGGTACCATGGGGTTTTCCCTGCTCTGTGATAAAACAAGTTCCCTTCTTGAGGTAGGTGAGAAGGTGGCCCCCCCTGGGTGCTGCTCAAAAGGCACCTCCAGCGTGGTCAGTGTCTGCAGCAAGCATTTTCTAAAGGTATCTCCCAAAAGTGGCAGCATAGTGTGGTTCTCCAGGCCCATGCTGGGTAGAACTGGCAGGCCCTAGGCCCAGCACCAGAATGCAAGGCCAGGGCACATGCAGAGATCCTAAGTATGACACTTGGCAATGACTGCCTTTGCTCAGCTGGAAAGAAGCACGAAACAAAAATGCTAGTGCATCTAAGGCTGTTGTGTTTTCAAGTTTTTGCAGTTTTTACCTGATAAGGCTAATGTTTTTGGACAGGAAGGTCATGCAAGTTTCCCCAGAGAAATGGGCAAGAAACATCCTACATCTGCAGCCCTGGCAGACGGGTGTCAAATGTGTGTTGCACTGGCTGGTGCGCCCACAGCAGTGCACTCCATGATACAGATCTGGAGCCACCTCTGTGCAAGCCCTGTTCTTGCTCCCACAGCAGGGCCCCTCACCATGCCCATGTTGTCACATATTTAATATGCATGTTCTAATCTGCAAAGCATCTGGTGGGAGAGCACGGTGCAGCCTCAACCCCAGTGAGCCATGCAGCACACTAGGGTCAAAAAAGATGTAAGTACCTGGTATGGCATGGGTGAGTTACCAGGGGCATAGTGTTGGGACTTCTGCCCTCCCCCTGGACAATCACAGAGTGACACGGTGCATCCAGGACAGGCTGGGAGGAACCACCTGTGAGTTTATCTCCTGGAATTGGAGGTTCTGCCCACGAGGGAGCAGCTCTGGCATCACACCTGCCTTCTGGAAAATAAACCACGGCTCGTTCAAAGTCCAGTAGTGCTCCTTGCACTGACATGTCCATTTAATTTCGCTGTTTTTCCTGTTTCTGCCACAGGTGTGCTTGAAACTGTGTCTGGGGACAAGTGGGCAGTGTGGACTCTTTGGCTGCTATGAAAAAGCAGAGGATATGGCTTTGCCGGGACGGGACAGTCTACAGAATGTTTCACCCCTGCCTGGCGGAGACCCCTTCGCCGCTCGGCTGCAGTGATACCTGCCCTGCCCCGGTGGCGACGCTTCACCTGGCCAGGCAGGGTCGGGACGGACCCCCTCCTTGGGCCGCGCGCGATCCCTGGCGGCGGCGCGTGGCACTGCAGACCCTCCCGCCGCGTGTGTGCCAGCCTAGCCCGTTGGGGGCCGCCCGCGGGCGCCGCCGCGATTGGCCGCACGCTGCCGAGTGATATAGGCAATGGGGAGGTCTCAGGCAGGGACGGAGGTGGGGCTTTATACGCAGCGCCCCGCGGGCAGGAGGCGAGGCGCGAGGGGGCGGGGAGCTTGGGACACCCCTCCCGCGCGGATCGACTGAACGTCGTGGGGCTGATCGGACAGGTCAAATAGCCAATGGGAGGCGGGGGCGAAGCAGACGCAGTGCGCTTGGCGGAATGGGGTCTCGGCGCTGCTAGGGGCTGCAAACAACCACCGCCCGCCAGCCCCTTTGTTTTACCTCGCTCACCGGCTCCTTCCCTTTGTGCTCGTCTCCCCCTGCCGTCACGCTGCGCCACCCCGCGCCTGCCGTGCTGTGGCCTGGCGGCCTCTGCCCGTCACCGCGCCGCTGAAGAAAAAGGAGGAGGAGGAAGCAGCGAGGAGTTGGTTGCCCGGCTGCCGCCTCGTCCCGCCGCCAGCCCGGGGAGGTGCATGGACGGGCATGGGGAGAGCTGCGCCTTCCCGCGCCGCCGCGTCTGAGCCGCCGCGCCGCCTCGGGTCGCACCGCCTGTCCTTCGCCGCCCTCGGCCTCTTCGCCGCCCTAGAGCTGCTGTTAGGCTCAGGTACCGGGGCGGGCCGGGACCCAAGGAGGGCCGCAGCGTGTGGGGCCATGGCTTGGCGAGGACCGCCGCCGCAGGGCGGTGCAGCCGCAGCCGCGCCCCGGACTGGCCACGGTGAGACCGGGGTGCGGAGGTGGGTGTTAAGCGCTCGGGCGGCGCGGGCCGTTGCGGGGTTGCGAGCGGTGTCTGCTTTGAGGCACCCTCCCGCAGGGGTAGCGTACCCGTAGCGCCCAGTCCCGCAGCCCTCCGCGGTGCGGAAGCCTGCAGCTGGGAAGGCTGATGGAGCGCTGGAAGTCATGGTAGTGAAGCCGGGCAGCACCGGGGCTGTGCGGCGGCCTGCCTGAAGACGCAGGGGACTGCTGTTTCTTTTTCCATCAGGTCAGGCCATCATTTGCTTGGTGGATTGGAAGCTATGGAGAAGGTGGAAGGTACCACGCACACTGCAGGTGCCTGCTTTAGCGACTTTAGTGGTCTGTGTTTTCAACTCTGAAGTGATCTAAGCAGTTGTAGTTCTGTGAAAATGTTTCTTTCTAGGTTGAGTCCTTTTATGAATTTGTAGTTTAGTTAAATTGTAGGGAGAGATCATCTGATTTTAGTCAAATAGCTGTTCATTCATTCCTCTCTGTACCTAGAATCCACTGAAAGCAGGAAGCAAATTTCCTAAAGTTGCAAGGACTGTGGAGGGACAGATTTATTGGGCTGTTTGACAACTTGACTGACTTGCTCTGTTCCAATAATTTATGTGTCCAAAATATTTTAACAAATCATAACTGAAGTGAAATAAAAGTTTTAATGCTTTAAAAGTCAGGTGCTGAACCAGCATTGCCTGGGATATTTTGCTTGGCATAGGTCTCTTTTGTTTGTGTATCTGAAAACACAGGTTTTGATTGGTGGTTTTTTCCTGTTCTTTTGCAAAGCTAGCTATCACTTTCACAAAGATCTAGTGAGAAACCTACTGCTTACTAATACAACTGATGGTCACGCTTGGCTGTAAGTTAGACTTCCTCCTTCTACTCGATGTTGTCTTGCGATTTTGACAGCAGATCTGCATTAGCTACCTGTCACTGGCAGAACACGTTGCTCTTATAAATTCATGGTTTGGATATTCAGAGTAAGTCATGTGAGTACCTACACACAAGGAGGGTCAGCTAAGGGACAAGCAAAGAAATTGCTAATACCCTATCATGACTGTGAATTGCAGAAAATAAGTGTTTAAAATGAAAGCTGCCATGTTACTATTCAGTCCATGTTCCATTCCTCATCTCTCAGAACTTTAGGAATATTTTAATTAGGCTTTTAAAATCAGACTAGACTGTGCTGGGTTCGGCTATGATAGAGTTAATTTTCCCCAGAACACTGGGAGGGGGATAGCCAACCCAAAGCAGCCAAGCAGGTATTCGATGCACTGACGTCACGCCCAGTACATACATTACCAGGGGGGCTGGCCTGGCAAGGCGTGGGAAGCGGCTGGGAAGGGCGCGGGGCGGCTCTGGTTCCTGTTCCGGGTGGTGAGCGCTTGTGCTGTGCATCACTCGTTTGTATTCTCTCTTGTTAGCATTATAGTTATTGTTACTGTTCTCNGCACTGACGTCACGCCCAGTACATACATTACCAGGGGGGCTGGCCTGGCAAGGCGTGGGAAGCGGCTGGGAAGGGCGCGGGGCGGCTCTGG
>VZSC01011960.1:10295-27601 GCA_013398225.1 Steatornis caripensis
GCTCCTTTTTTTCTTTCTTTTCTTTTTTTTTTTTTTTGCTGCGAGCACTGGAGATGAGGAAGTGGGGGCTCCGTTCCCACCTGCTGCGCCACTGGGTCTCTGTTCTGCCACTTCCACGCTCTCGGCAAGCAGAAGAAGTAGAAAGCACAGGTTGGGGGTCAGGGCCACTCATTTGCCCTAATGACGGATTGATGTCTCCTGGGCAAGGAAAAGGAGCACGTGGCACCCTCAGTTGGGCAAGGCGGGGATAGCTTAGCAAGCCAAAAAACCTGCAAAATAAAAATGACTGAAAAGGTCTTCTGTCTTGTCCTTCCTGAGCGTTGCTTCTGTTGCAGTGTCGTACCGTTTGTTTAGGGGTTTGAAGTGAGTTGTTTGACATGTGGGAAAATGAGTGCTTGTCCTATATACATCTAGGACCTGATGGGCCTCCAGGTCAGGCTCATGAGAGCTTTGCCGTTTACTCCTGACCCTGAGTGTGGCTAGAAACGTTTATACCACAGCTTTATCTGTCCTAGAGACCTGGATCCTCTCCTTTTCCTTGTTCCAGTGTGACTTTGGACACCTTTGTCCTTCTCCCCCTGTGAGGCACAGGGTACCATTTTCCTGCCTTGGACAGAATTGTTTGCACAGTTTTCTAAACATGTGTTTGTCTGATGTACATTGCCTTTCTAGGAAGGGTGTATTATTTTTGCGTTGAGCAACCACTTTGTAGAAGATGAGGAACACGAAGGAGGTCCACATTTTTCAGAACCTTTCATATCTATGCTGTGCTTCACCCACCCACATTTTTAAACCTAATCTTCATGTAATCTTTCTCTCCACTGACTAAGGTAACAGCCATGTTATCTAGACCATTACACAGCCGCTGGAAAAAATGAGACCCAGAGACGGGAAGTACCTTGCCCACAGTCATGCAGGATTCCCAGAGCCAACCTGGGGCTGGGGACTGCATCTCCTGACTGCTGGCCTCATGCCTTCTCTACAGGAGCATGCTGCTTGCCTGCTGACTTAGTAGCCTACTGAATAATTTCCCTCTTGAGTTCTCATGGCAGTGGCTCCTCGTTGGTTGGTTATTGATTTTGAGATGTTAAAGAAAACCTGCAGTGACTAAATTGAATATGATTCTTTCCTCACCCTTGCCTTGGCCACCTCTGCAATGAATGTCGTCATGCCCAGGACCCCTGGAGAGTGGGCGCTGGGTAAGAGAGTGTATGTACCTAATGTCTGTCCTCCTTGCCCCCAGCTTGGTGTCTCTTCCCGTACTGGGTGCAGTCTGTGATGCTTGTGGCAATCTTAAGCCATGTGTGGCTTGAGGAGGCTTTGGCCACCTGGCTTCTGCTGTCAGAACAGTCAGGGGCAGCTTAGTGCTCAGACTTTGCTCGGAACAGTCGGCTGCACGACTGGCCTGCCTTCACTTTGTTTTTCTGTATGAGTTTTGCCATGGGTGGTGGAGATGTGCTAGAGCGGATCTGGTCCTCCTGCATATTTTGAAGGATTATCTTCATTGCTCAAGGGAACCTTAGTCTCCATCTGGCCAAACGCAGCCCTTCCTTCTTATCCACTCTCTACCCATGCTGTGACTTCACTCTGGAAATGGGAAAAAATAGAGCGTTGTCTGTTACAATTGGGATTTTATAGGGTACCTATGGGAATTAAGCACTCAATTCCCTCAGGTTCCTTTTAAAAAGCCTAGCTGATGTGAATTTATGTTGAAAATAAGCAAGGAGAGGAAGCAGTCTTGTCAGCAATGCTATAGCTATCGTCTCTGTGTTTCATGTAGCAACTGCCATGGTGAAGCTTATTTAGCTTTTAAGGTCTGTGGGTCAGGAGCTGGGACTGGAGCCTTCAAGAGGTCTCCATTGTGATCAGAGCTTATGTCCTTGCCTCCTCTGGCCCTGTGCTGAGGGTCTTTTAAAGCACTCATAAGTACTCTGGAAATACCAGTCTGTAATAACACTGTGTGTGCCGTGGCTTGATAAATGCAGCCAACAACTGCTGGGCCAAGAACTAGGCTTGCTATGAGTCAGTCCAGGATGACAAAGCTCTGCAAAACTAACTTTACTTTCATTTCAAAGGAGTAAAAATGTGTATGGATGATGAGGTGTAGCATTTAATTGCAATCCGTTGCCAACAGCAGTGATAGTATTCACTCTGGAGACAATTGGGAGATTATTTTGACGCTGCAAGGAACTTTTTTCCACTCTCCTCCTCCATAACCAAATAACCAGATTGCATTAGTTTTCCACAAACAGAGAAATGCAGTGACAATCATCATCACTTTAATTAAAAGTAAACAAACATGGTATAAAAAAATAGAATAACTGCAGAGAGATCAAACAAGTAGTGATAGTAAAGTATAGCTGTCGCTTAAAACAAGTCTGAATGCAAACGATGAAAAAGCCTTCTTCATCCTCAGTTATGAGTGAGAACCCTTTCTGGGATTTTCTTTCCATGGCTAAAAAGAATTGCATACTGTATTCTAAGTTTCTTTCTGGAATTTCTTCTTCTGGCCATGCAGCCCATATGGCTAGGGCACAGCTGGCAGTTTGTCTTTCAGCTGCAGGAGGGGAAAAGCGACTCCGGTGGGGATGCTGCTGACCCTGTGATCCAGGGCAGAGCCAGTGGGTCCTGGAGAGCCACTGCCATCCCCTGCCTGGGATCTTCTCCTAGCGTGGTGCCCCTTGTCCCTTGACTCTCTGACATGTGCCTCCTGCAGCATTCACCTTTATGATAATGTTTCACGATGTGGCTTGATGGACACACACACACAAAAATGCCTACTTCTCACTGAATTTATGTGAAATGGGCCCAAATTGTGGAAATCTCAGGAAATTAGCCAACTGTGGAAGAACTCAATTCGTTTTGGTTTTGCTCAGAGAACAGCTTGGATTATTCTATCAGATTTGAAGAGTTACTCGGCCTTGGAGCTCAAAATCAAATCAGTCCAAAATCAGACCGGGTCTCCTTAGCTCACCTATTAAAACAAAAATGTTATTATGTTCAAAGTACATTAAAGACGAAAGGTTGTCTTAATGCAATAATGTAACTAGACAGTCAAAATAAAGCAGCACTGGGAAATGCATAAGATAATGATGCCTTGTTACGTATCCTGTATCTTTTTATGGCATGAATTTTATAGTCTAAGTGGTAGTAAGATTAGAGGTAGGTGAATAATTTATAGCAAATAATTTATTTAATGAATTCCTCTTCCATTTCTATTTGTAAATTGTTTGTGAACATCCAGTGGTTTCTTTGCATTTTACTTATTTGAAATTACTTACTGAATAGCCTCTACAAATAACATTTGACATACTGCATGCTTATGAGTGGGGATGTTTTTCTGTTTCCTTTGGAGGGGAGCAGTATTTCAGCTCCAGGTTTGGTTGCTTGGCACTGATACAGAGCAAAAGTTTATGCCATAGTATTTCACTATGCTGACAGCTTAAAGTAATTGTTAGAATTAAGGTATTTCTGAAAGGTATCAAGAATTAGCTATTACTTTTTAATAATTATTCAGATTACTTCTGTGGCTAGGCAAGTTCAAATTTCACTTTTGCCAGTGTGTGCTAAAATTGCTTAAAATGTGTTACTTCCTTGAACATTTATGTCACTAAATTAGAATTGTTGCAGAAATGAACAGAAAGATATAAGGTCCACAGTCAGCAGTGTGCTGCACATATGCTTGACTTCAGGCACGCTCTTGAGTAGATATGTAAGTGGTAGAGTGGCAAATGATGAACTTCAGCATATGTTTAAGTGGTTTGCTGAACTAGCGCCCAAAATATAGAACAAAGCAAATCCATCTTTTGCGAAAGTGAACGTGAGAGAATTTTGTTTCCTCATCTACAGTTACGGGGTAGTGAGTCTTTCAGATGGTGGGGGGGAGGCGATGATATAAATATTGCACTAGCTTGCAGTATTTCTAGTTTCATTTCATTTTTCATTTCATATTTCAGTTCATCTGAAGTTTCCCACACATGTCGCTCTGTGCATTTTTCCCTTAAATATTGGGGGAAATAACATGAAGAATTGAAAAAAAAATCTAGCTGTTAGTTTTACTTTTTTATTTATATCTTCATCTTTAAAGATTTCTCAGATTTCAGAAGATTTTCCATGTGCTTTTATTGGCTTATCTCTCTTAAAAAAAAAAAAAAATTAGTTCAGAAATACTAAATAATGCTTGACAAAAGTGACCTTCACAGAAAGGAGAAATTTCTCTGGGTCTGTGAGGAATAGGGATGAGTTACTTTAACATCTCAAAGGGCTGTCATAACAATACAAGCTGGGAAAGGTCTACATTTTTCTGTGCATCTTTTAGAGGCTATGCATTGTGGAAAGCAGCCTCTGAAGCTATGTGATGTACCCTTCAGCTCTGTAATGCAGGTGTTTTGTTGGCCTGCCTGAAAACCACAGTTAAATAATTAGTTTTGTGAACCAGTGAGACCTCATCTGCTTCCCATTCGTGCCTTCAGGCTGAACTGTGTGGAGTCTCTTATGTCTGGCAGAGGGTTGAGTGGGGCCTGATCTATCGTCCTAGCAATGCCTGTCTCACCTGTACCTGCCTACCTAATTTCATGAACCTTATGGAAAGAAAATGAACGTCTTTGTGGCCTTTATTCTTCGATCAGAGGAGGGGTGGATGCAGGGACCTTGTGTCTCAGGGAAATAACTGATTGTGGGCCACAGCGCCCATGGGCATATTGAGGGGAGTAGCTAGCAGAAAACTACAGGTAGCTCAGGCCACTGTGGTCTGGGAAGAGAAAAAGCAATCTCTGGATGATAGATGATGTGTGGGAGGTAGCCACAGAAGTAGGCAGTGACTTTTGGGTGAAGAAGAGCAACTGTTCCTGCTGACTTGCAAGAGCTAAAATGAACTCTTTGGAGCAGAGATTCAAAGGAGTAAGATGTTTCTTATGCCACAGTGATCAGAAATGCATCCAAGCCATGCTCCGTACCAGAACCCAGACCAGATGTATCACAAGGACAAGCCTGCAAAACGTGGTCATCAGTGTCCATCAGCAACTTGTGTGCAAGCGACATACACAATGCATATGAGAGGAGGGCTTTTTCCAAAAGGAAATTTTTGGACGTCTGGACGCATCTGTTGCCCCTTAGGTGATAGCCTAGATCCCAATCTTGCGCATATGGAAATCAATGGGGTAGTTTCAGCTACGTGTGGTTGAGAAGGTGAGGGAACATTTGTTGGGCAGAGGAAAGGAGGATTGGGGCTGGACTAGCAGTGTGTGCTGCAGGGAGGACTGGGGAGTCCCTGGACTGATGCACTTCCCCATCTCTGTACTCCTATTCATCAATCTATGCTCCTCACCCACCTGTCCTCCTCCATGTCCTAGCATGTGATTCCAGCTCCAGGGCCAGAGAGGATCCTGTAAGGAAAAGCTGGCGATGGAATTCTGAATTTTGCAACAGCAATCTTCTCTTCTCTTTGTAGGGCTTTCAAAACATTAATCACACAAAATTTATCCTGGCTTTACTGCTCATCCTCGGCACCTTTAATGACTCCAGTAATGAACATCGTGAAATTAAAAAGCAATCACCTGTACCAGACAAGATAAACAGCAAATGGTCCAAATGGTCTGCGACGTGCCCTTACACACCGCAGGGATGCCTTTAGCAGCAAAATAAGTAGCACTGCATTAGGTTTACAGGGGCAATGATGCTATATCCTGCAAGGGCTGTGGGCACTCGTATCTATGACAGGAACAGCATCAAGAGACTGCTTGAGGCAATTGCATCCTTGTTATTTTGGGATCAGAGGCTGGTCAGCTCAGGAAGGTGGGAGATCAAAGGCCACTTCTGAATTTAGCTTGGGCTCACTTTCATAGACCCTTGGGATGAAAACGTCAGAACAGGTTAGTTTGGAAAGAAGTGTGGCTATGTCTCCATCCAGTGGCTAGTGCCACTGATGATGAGTTGGCATCCCACAGAAACTCAGCTTTATATAGGGAGATCTCTCAAAAGGAGGATGTGGCAGAGGGGAGGCTGCCTTCCTAAAACTGACTTTTACGGAGGTCTAAGATGCATACTATCTTGTCTTCTGCCTTTCCGTGTTGCTTTCTCTTCAGTGTTATAAACACAGATTTGTTAATAGTAGCAATAAAATAATAATACAATAATTTATTATTAACTGTTTTACACTCCCTTAGGGAAAGATCCTGGTTGTGCCAACTGGTTCTGCAGTGACTCCTATGGGATGGTGCACAGTTTCAGACCTAAATGGCTGCAGCCATACATCAGGCTCTCTGTGCGTCTCACAGTCAGCCAGAACAAGTTGAAACAGGCAAAAGGAAAGAAAACAGACAAATTTCTGCATCCACAGCAGCTGGAGTGAACGTCAAACAGATGGGCTCTTCCACCCCGATTATCTTAACCTCCTAAATATAGAAATACGGGCTTTTTTTTTTTCCCTCTTCTCCTCTGTTTTTTTATAAATTTAAATTACCCGAGGGGGTGGTGTTAGCTCATGCTAGGGCAGTGCTAACGAGTGCAAATAGAAGTCATCTGCTGACACAGTCAGATCAGGGCTTCTGCTCATGATTATTCCCCCCACCCTGCCCACACACACTTTTTCCACTGGAAGTGTGGGGACTGATAGAGGCTGAAGCTGTCCTCTCTGGGGCAGGGGAATATGTATGTGTGCATCAGCAGGCTTGTATTTCAAATTCTGTCTGTAGTTACGCAGATACACAGAGTAAATAAGCACTGAAGAAAATGAGTAAGAACTGCATGTCCTCACCTTATGCAGACAGTTTGATAAGTTGATGGGGCAACAGTGCTTCAAGTCAGTGGAGGATTTTGCAGCTATTTTGCACAAGCACACGGGTAGGTGTGGGGCAGAAAGGCACGGGGTCTGCTTTTATCCTGTCCCCACTTGTGATTTTATGCAGCGTGCAAGAGAAATCAAAAGGATGGCCACTGGCAGCGGGATGGCTGTGCCTGAACACTCCTGTCTTTTTGTCCTGCAGTGGTTCGCCACTAGTAAAGCAGCAGCAAGGCAGTGTTTTATGGGATTTTTGGACTTCTTTTGCTGTACTGAGGACTCGGGTAGGGAAACTGCTCCGGTGGAGCAACACAGCACCTCGCCAATGCTGTGTTTTTCATTCATCTTCTAGATGACTCTTCTGCTTTTTCTTGTCCTGGGACTGAATTTCGTATCTGTTCTCAGGCTTTTGTTCCCTGACCAGCCATGGGAGCAGGAGGCAGGGAGAGGCAGGAGGATGGGTTGCCTGGAGAACATGGTAGAGGAGTATGGAGTGAGCATGAGGCCGTGTGTCTTGCCCCTGCCCTGTTGGTTACTTGCACCGCGGTGTGTACACACACCTGGGCCTTGCTCTCCCCACTTCTAGGAAGGGAATGACAGGAGCTTGTTTCTGAGGATGCTGGCAGATGTCACGGTCCACTCTGTGGACGTGGGATGGTTCGTTTACTGTGATCTCAAAGTGCAAAAAAAAAAATCAAGGTGACCATGCCAAGGGGTTATGCTTCAATCAAACAGTGCAGCTTTATTGTTTTGCCCATAAAGCGGCATGCGACAGACAGAGTCACAGGAAGGGAAGAAAAGGTAAAGTAAAGACAGAAAAGAGAATTATAGCTACCACCATGGGTCCAAGACGTCCCTATGGTCCCAGGTCCAGGCAGCGTCCTGCCGGTCTTTCCTATCGTTGTGATGCTTGGTGGGGAAGATCTCCAAAATTCAGTTGCTAAGGAGCCATCTTTTATGCTAAGCGATACACCTTGCTCCTCCTCTGTCCCATGGATTGTTGCCAATCTCTGCCTTTCTCGAGCAAGACTTCCACACATGCTCAAGGAGGAGTGTCCGAGGCGGGGTTTGCCTTAGAGGCGAGTAGCTTTGGACCAGGAGGTGTGTTTTCGTATTATAATGATATTACAACGAAGAAAGTTCACCTAAAGTTGAAGTTTTCTTGCTCGTTGCTGAGACAGCAGTTGTGATCCATCTTCTTGACAGCAGCTATGCAGCCTTATCTTGGTCCGTTCCTTCTTGTCCCAGGTAACGGAGAGAGGCATAAGCGCTCCTCGTGCCACGCAGTTCTCTCTCTTAGGGTGTTTACGTCTTGGTATCCACAGGGACTGCATTCCATCTCCAAGTTTCTGATGACGATGTTGAGACAATACTGTTCTTCGGACCGACACTTACAGCAGAGAAAAACATTGTCAGTGCTATATCACTGTTACTGCCATAACCAGGACATAAGTCGTGTAACGAGGATAAATGTTTGCAGCAAAACTGCCCTGACTTGGGGCCCAGCCAAGCAGAACTGCAATGTTTTTCCCTTGTCATTATGTACAAGGGTGTGTTGTGCTCTGTGGATGTATCTACGCTAGCATCAGTGCAGATATACAAATAGGCTATGAATAAGACTTCAGAGACTTCTGTGAAGAGATTCTTTATCTTGTGGGCTGCTCTCCACGTAAGGATAGTGTGTGGTTTATTAAAGGTCTCAGGGCTCATTTTGCTTGTGTGCTCGTGCTCTTCTGTAGAAACCCAAACAGTTGCAACCTTAATCCCAGGTGCCAGAGCGCCGTATGTACCATTGACTTCTACAGGATCTGCATCTTCCTTGGAGGTCTCCTAGGTGCAGGAGGGGTTGACAACGGTCAGCGGAGGCTGGCTGGGGAAGGTGTGGGTTTTCCACCACGGCAGAAGGTCTCTAAGAATAGGTTCAGCCAGCAGCTGGCAGGGTGACAGAGCTGTAGAAAATTTTGCCTTGGGACAGAAGCGTGAAGCTGGTGATTTCCTGAGGGTTGCTCTACAGGGAATTGTTACCCCTGGACTTCTCAGGCTAGAGTGCTTCTCTTGTTAACTGATGTCATGCAGAGTAACGTTGTCGAGGCCATGAAGCACCCAGATGCTATAGAGGCTGAGCAGCACAGCAAAAGCAAATGCATCTGGAAGCTCCCCCTAGAAACTCTGTGTGTTTAGCATGGTGGGGGGCGTTCCACTGATAAGCTGTACTGGGGCCACGCTCTTGTTTGCACTGTATTCCCTAGAGCATGGGTCAGGAGAGGGCTTTGCAGTCCAGATGTAATGCCAGACCTGAGCTAGCTTCCGTGCATTTGCTTAGGACTCAGGGTAAGCTCTCCCAGATACTGCGTATAAGGGATCACAGCGGAGAGACACCTCATTGGCTTTGCAGGAGAGGAGCTTTGGCACGGGTTGTTCACTCTGATTCACGAGTGGCTGTATCAAACCTGGCTGGCAGAGTGCAGGGTCACTCAAGCGTCCCTGCGCTGTGCACTCGAGTACTCCTGACCAGCAGCAGCTCAGGGGTGCAGGCACACCCGTGCTGGCTCTGCACGCTGCCTGCTTGGCAGAGCTGCCTTGCTCAGGCTTCGAGCCACTGCGCGCTTGATCTGTCTCTCACAGAAGCTTCACCTCATTCATAGTGCGTAGAGCCAGGGCTAGTCAGCCAGCTGGATCAGCAGTAACCCTGAAGGGAGCCGCTACTGCATTTCTGCACCGACGGCATAGTTAATCTGTGACCTGGTTAGATAGTCTCTGGAAATGATAACAGTATTTTTAGGCTTTTTTTAAGAAATGTAATACTGCAATCAAGGAGGCTTGCTGTGCTGCTTGTTTTTAAGGATGCATGGTATTTTCAGTTATACTTTTCACCTTTTCTTCCCTCAGCTTTGCCCTGGTAAACAGAGTTAACAATCTTCCTGATTACAATTGTTGTCCCCTGAGTAACTGTGATGGTCATTACTGTTACGTTATCTTTGCTTTGAGGCACTGAACTATCTTCACAGGTTTTAAAAAGATGTACTGAAACCTTCCTGTCCCCATATTCTAGCTCAGACTGACTTCGTATGAAAAATTTTAGCCACTTCTGTCCTGTTTTTGAGAATAAAATTAAGGAGAAAAACTGGTTCCTGCAAGTTTGAAAAGGAAAATTTATTTTGTATGCTGCCTTTCCGCTGTGTTGTGCAGCCAGACCTTGAAACACAGCAGAAGGATGGTCTTTGTGACATAGGTGTGCTTTCTGCCACCTTTGAGAAAAATCTACCTGAATTTGGCTAAGTAAAGAGACTTTGAAAAATCAGTTGCGGTCATCCATGTGCTCAGCAGAGGCACCATAGAACTTGGCGAGGAAAAAGCCCACAAGTTTTTACCTCCTTGCAGCTGCTGTATACCAT
Organism: Steatornis caripensis; assembly: GCA_013398225.1. Classification (NCBI taxonomy): domain Eukaryota; kingdom Metazoa; phylum Chordata; class Aves; order Caprimulgiformes; family Steatornithidae; genus Steatornis; species Steatornis caripensis. The sequence continues at coordinate 20,469 of VZSC01011960.1, forward strand.
GGGGCTGTGCTTTGTGCTTCCCCAGCATGCAGACCCATGCTGAGCAAGTACCGGGACAAACCCAGACCTCCCCTGTAGATGCCATGAGCCGAGCTAGGGCTGGTCTCTGGCCGTAGGAGCAGTGTGGGTTTGTGTCTCCCATATCCACTCTGGGGATTTCTTTTGCCATACTTGGAGGTGATGGAGGAACAAGCCACCCTACTCATGTTCAAAGAGAGAGGGAGCTCATCGGGGAGGTGACCAGGGCAGGCGGTGCCTGGGGACAAAGGACCATGGTGAGAGTGGGATTGCATCAAGGGATGGGGTGGAGAAAGGAGGGAGTGGAGCCCAATGAGTCTGGATGTAGACAGGGACTCACTGGGGGTGAGCCACATTAGTGGGCCTGCCCTGCAACCCTTCTCTGCTCCAAGCTGAATGCNACTGGTTCCTGCAAGTTTGAAAAGGAAAATTTATTTTGTATGCTGCCTTTCCGCTGTGTTGTGCAGCCAGACCTTGAAACACAGCAGAAGGATGGTCTGTGTGGCATAGGTGTGCTTTCTGCCACCTTTGAGAAAAATCTACCTGAATTTGGCTAAGTAAAGAGACTTTGAAAAATCAGTTGCGGTCATCCATGTGCTCAGCAGAGGCACCATAGAGCTTGGCGAGGAAAAAGCCCACAAGTTTTTACCTCCTTGCAGCTGCTGTATACCATGGGGCTGTGCTTTGTGCTTCCCCAGCANAGGATGGTCTTTGTGACATAGGTGTGCTTTCTGCCACCTTTGAGAAAAATCTACCTGAATTTGGCTAAGTAAAGAGACTTTGAAAAATCAGTTGCGGTCATCCATGTGCTCAGCAGAGGCACCATAGAGCTTGGCGAGGAAAAAGCCCACAAGTTTTTACCTCCTTGCAGCTGCTGTATATCATGGGGCTGTGCTTTGTGCTTCCCCAGCATGCAGACCCATGCTGAGCAAGTACCGGGACAAACCCAGACCTCCCCTGTAGATGCCATGAGCCGAGCTAGGGCTGGTCTCTGGCCGTAGGAGCAGTGTGGGTTTGTGTCTCCCATATCCACTCTGGGGATTTCTTTTGCCATACTTGGAGGTGATGGAGGAACAAGCCACCCTACTCATGTTCAAGGAGAGAGGGAGCTCATCAGGGAGGTGACCAGGGCAGGCGGTGCCTGGGGACAAAGGACCATGGTGAGAGTGGGATTGCACCAAGGGATGGGGTGGAGAAAGGAGGGAGTGGAGCCCAATGAGTCTGGATGTAGACAGGGACTCACTGGGGGTGAGCCACATTAGTGGGCCTGCCCTGCAACCCTTCTCTGCTCCAAGCTGAATGCTCTCAGCTCTCCCAGCCTCTCCTGTGGGAGACTACAGTTGCACAGAGCGGTTGAGACTAATAGTGGGGCTGTGCTTTCTGAGGGACCCTGTGGCCCAGTGAGGTTTAGTGGAGAGGGGCAGGATGAGTCTGGGACTGGCTGGACAAGCAGGAGAAACTAAAAGAGGATCCCAGAGGAACAAAAAAGCTAGAAGAATTTGCTTATGAAGAGTGTGGGATGCTATACAGCTGAGCACCCTAAAAAAACCCCACAGGGACTCAGAGATTCTGTCTTCTAGCTGGGACTTGAAGGTCTACTGCAAAAAAGCTGCAGTCATTTAGTGTAAAGATAATAAAATATGGGATTAAATATATGCTCAGTTTCTGTCGGTCCTGGAGGTTGAAACAAACAGGAATAAACAAAAGTATGTGATCTTTTTGTTTGCTTGTTTTAGTAAGTGGTCAGCTATGTTTTAGAAGTGCCACTGGATATGGCATCCAGTGAGGTTGCTTTTCTGGCAGTGTCTGGGCTGAATACCTGAGCTGTGTTGATATTTGAGTGATTTGACAGTTTGCTCATAAACTACCTTGGTAGAGGCTGGTACTCGCACAACGGGGTTAAAAAGATGAATTAACATAATAAGGTTAGTAACTGTTAATAATTGTTATATTAGTAACATTAAACAGCAATTAATTTTAAAAATCCAGAGAGTTTAAATCTCTGCAAAGTAGACGGCATCTCTCATCCTTTCCCTGTAGGTAAATTATTACTGAAATTTCTCCTGTTACTTCTGTGCTAAGAACTTACTGGTGTGATGGTCGTTCACAGCCTGTTTGGGGTTTGCTGCTGTCCGATTTAACAGGAGAAGAGTTTTGGTGCAGGCATGATTTAGCAAAACATGCCGTGGCACTTCTGCGGTTCAAGTACTTCACCATCGTTGCTGGCAGTATGGGCAGCATCTGTTTCTTCCTCTAGGAAGGAAAAGGCAAGAGGTTACTCTAGTGTAAAGTAAATGGCTTCAGCTGATGTTAGAAAATGTGGGGAGGCTGGTGGATGCAACGAGAAAGGGATAGGCAATAAATTTCCCCAAGAGGTGCATGCGATGGGCAGCACATGCTTGTTACCCAAGTGGAGGAATTGCACCTGGGGCCTCTGGCAGCAAGGGCTGCCAAAAGTGGTGGGTGAGCTCACATCTGCCACGTTCCCTGCACTTCTAGTCTCTCCCCTAGCATTGCACCGTCTGGGGAAGAGGAACCATGAGTGAGGCGGGGAAGCTGCTTTCCCTGGCAGCAGCTGAGAGACACTCTTTGGCCATTAGTGCTCTTCCCTGCCGTTGGCTTTATTCAGAAGAGTGGAAGATGCAGACAAAATGGTCTCTTGGCTGGATGCAATGTGTATTTTGTGGAGGCTGTTGAATCCAGCCTTTTGCAAAGGTGGACAGTGGGAATTCTGCCAGTTCAATTAGGCCAAATATACCTGGGTGGGTACCTAAACCTGGACACCTACACTCATATTGAGGCACATCAGGAGCAGCTGCCTCCTCTTTAAAGTGATGAGTTTGCTTTCTTGGGAGGCTGAACAAAGCTCACAGGTTTAATCACAAAGCAGATGCTGAAGATGTTTGGTCCTGCTGAAGATTAGACTGGGACCCCTTATGGGGATGCGAGTGTCTTCCTTTATGCTCCCCAAAATGTGACCAGGTTCATCTGATTCACATGAAAATGGCTCCCACTCCTTGAACTTAGCCCCCTGACCTACACTAATATAGTAGGCTTTTGTGCAGGAGACCTCGTTCAGAAGCAAGATAGATGCTGGTGTTATTCAGGGCTTGGGCAGAGAGTAATTTGTACAAGACAAGGGAGCGACAAGGAGGGAGACTGAGGTTCCTGGAGCACTTTCTTCCTGCCTTGTCTGGTGCCTTGGGCTGCATCAGGTTGACTGGAAGCAACAGGGGAAGCTGATCAAATGCAACACTGATAACAGTGACTGGTGTGGCATTCTCCCTCCCTCCCTGCTCCTGCTTCTCCGTCATGGAGAAAAGGTGTGTGAGGCCCATGAATTGTACGCTGAGATCGCTGTACCCTATCAGCTCCATTGAGCTGACCTCCTGCTCTTCAGTAGGGTTTGTAAATACCCCTTATCCTGCAGGGAAGCGTGTGGTTTGGCTGTCCTTGTCTGCCTGCTCCTAGGTCTTTGTGCAGGTAGGTTCAGTTGCATGAGTGTTTGAAAGATAGCTGTTCACTGCATGGGCATTCCTGGGAGCAAGCAATAAAATTCTCTATTTAGCTTTCCTGATTTGTTGCTCTCGGATTGTATCAAGACCCAGCACCCTGTGATTGAGGTTACCAGTCACACGAAGAGCTGATGCAAGCGGATTCTCTCAGATGGAAAGTTTTTATTTCTTAAATCATTCACCAAGTGATTGCAAACCAAGAGTAAATAATTTTCAAGCCGATTGTGAATTGAGAGTAAATAATTTTTTTAAACCANTAGCTGCATGTGAGTCGCTATTGAGAGTATGAGGGGACTTGAGCTGCGAAAAACCCACAGATAGTGGCTCTTACTGCCTAGGGGTGATACGCATCTGGAGAGATGTTCTGTTGCTCTGCAGAACACATTAGTCTTTCTCAAGATGGAAGCGTAGCTTTTTAATCAAAGCAATTTCTGTCCCACCTTGGTGAGCCTTGAAAAGATGTATTTCTGTTGTGTCTGTCCCTGGCACTTCATGCTTTGTCTTAATGGTTATGAGAAAGGCTTTCTTATGTATGGAGGGAGTTTGGAGACTGCCAGGTTTCTGGGTGAATGCAGCCTTCCCTGGGCTTTTCCATGGGTTTATTTCCAAATATGTTCCTGTTGTCTGTGAGGTAGTTAAGAAAGAGAGCAAGTGAGAAATATTGGGAGTGATTGCTTTCCAAAGCGAAGGGTGAAGATGGGCAATGGACAGACACATACACGTTTCATTTGTTCCTTTGATTCTTGCTTTGTGTTATTCTCTTTCGAGTATCTTTCCTGTGAATGACACAACGGGTTCCTGGCGAGCCCCATTAAAGACCAGGGTTCAGTGTATCATTTCTTTTTTTCTTGTGGCCTATGATCATGTCCTGTAATAATTGAACTTTAGAGTAAGTCCCAGTGAATTACTCTGAAACCACCTCTCTGTTATACCGTTACCAAGAGAGAAGACAATAAAAATCCCTCAACTTCTTGTTTTTGCTCCTGCCTGAGAACGGAATGTGCAAACTAAAGGTCGTTTTTAGGCTCTGTCTTTTCCCAGTGCCCTGCATAGAGAAACAGTGCATGGGAATGGGTGCTATCGAGACCGGGGCGATGAGATTTTTCCCTGCCTGGTCAAACCTGATCCAGGATGAGGATGCGCCTCAGTTGTTGGGCTCTGTAAGGCAGCTGCTGTCTCCCAGGCAGTTGTTGGGTGAGTACCTAGAATTAATTTAGACTGATAGCACCACAGGGTAGCACAAGCACAGCTGTGAAATTAAAGCCACAGGTCGACTTGTAGAATTTCCCGTGATTGAAGTCATAATGTCTCCTCTTAATTAATTTAATTCAGGTTTAATTTATTGAGGGTTTGCCTTGATTTATTCCATTGCCGAATCGCTTGCTCAGACAGCTTGTGTGAAGAGCCACCGCGTTTTCTTGCAGTCTGGAAAGGCGTGTTATCATGCGATGATCCAGCACAAGTTACTGTTGATACTACCCCNGTAAATAATTTTCAAGCCGATTGTGAATTGAGAGTAAATAATTTTTTTAAACCATGTGTTGTGAAGCAATCACAGATAGTAAGAGGGCTAAAATGGGCACCAGGCAGTACCTGGAGAGCAACTTAACCATTTTCTCTTACAAAAATCAATGGCAAGAAGAAAGCATCCTCCCCTCCCCTCCCCTCCNCAATTTCTGTCCCACCTTGGTGAGCCTTGAAAAGATGTATTTCTGTTGTGTCTGTCCCTGGCACTTCATGCTTTGTCTTAATGGTTATGAGAAAGGCTTTCTTATGTATGGAGGGAGTTTGGAGACTGCCAGGTTTCTGGGTGAATGCAGCCTTCCCTGGGCTTTTCCATGGGTTTATTTCCAAATATGTTCCTGTTGTCTGTGAGGTAGTTAAGAAAGAGAGCAAGTGAGAAATATTGGGAGTGATTGCTTTCCAAAGCGAAGGGTGAAGATGGGCAATGGACAGACACATACACGTTTCATTTGTTCCTTTGATTCTTGCTTTGTGTTATTCTCTTTCGAGTATCTTTCCTGTGAATGACACAACGGGTTCCTGGCGAGCCCCATTAAAGACCAGGGTTCAGTGTATCATTTCTTTTTTTCTTGTGGCCTATGATCATGTCCTGTAATAATTGAACTTTAGAGTAAGTCCCAGTGAATTACTCTGAAACCACCTCTCTGTTATACCGTTACCAAGAGAGAAGACAATAAAAATCCCTCAACTTCTTGTTTTTGCTCCTGCCTGAGAACGGAATGTGCAAACTAAAGGTCGTTTTTAGGCTCTGTCTTTTCCCAGTGCCCTGCATAGAGAAACAGTGCATGGGAATGGGTGCTATCGAGACCGGGGCGATGAGATTTTTCCCTGCCTGGTCAAACCTGATCCAGGATGAGGATGCGCCTCAGTTGTTGGGCTCTGTAAGGCAGCTGCTGTCTCCCAGGCAGTTGTTGGGTGAGTACCTAGAATTAATTTAGACTGATAGCACCACAGGGTAGCACAAGCACAGCTGTGAAATTAAAGCCACAGGTCGACTTGTAGAATTTCCCGTGATTGAAGTCATAATGTCTCCTCTTAATTAATTTAATTCAGGTTTAATTTATTGAGGGTTTGCCTTGATTTATTCCATTGCCGAATCGCTTGCTCAGACAGCTTGTGTGAAGAGCCACCGCGTTTTCTTGCAGTCTGGAAAGGCGTGTTATCATGCGATGATCCAGCACAAGTTACTGTTGATACTACCCCCGTTGTCTCACCTTGTTCCACCCCACCACTAGAAAAAAAAAAACCCAAACCAAACTGAGAAGGGAGGGATAAATTCACATGTTCTGCTGTTTGAAGGAGAGAGAGAAATTTCTGAGGACAATTTTTGCATGGTTACAAGCACATCTCTGCAACAGACCTGCTACAAGTCTACAGGCAGCGGCCTTAATCCTTGGAGCTGTTAGCTCTCCATGTGTAATGTGGGTCACTTGCCTTTGAGATGCACTTTTGGGATCACAGGCATGTTAGATGCCCAGCCTTACCGAATTTGCTTCTCACTGACGGTCAAGCCGTTACACCCTCACCCTCGCCGGGGAGGCTGGATTCCCTTTACTCCCCCAAAAGGGGTTTTGTTCTCTCCCCTTCCAGCATCCACTCGTGCTGTGTGTGTGTGCTGGATCATGTCTTCCCCCTCCTCCATCCCCCTCCCCCCTATCTTTTCCCCCTTCTGAAGCCTCCCAGCGCCCTTGTTGTTGTTTGGGAGGAGCCGGCAATCCTCCTCCTCCTCCCTCTCCTCCTGGCTGGGTGCAATGCCCTGATTTCCATTTCAATAGCAGGCTTTCTGCTGAGGCTTCCCCGCCGCCCAGGCGGGCGAACAAGGAGCCCACTGTTCTTGGACGGGATGTTCAGCCAGCCCTGACGTCCCCGCCGTTTTCAATGGGGTTTTTCAGCCCCTCCGCTGTAGCCCGGGCGCCGCGCTGGTGGGGGGCAGGCTGCCGGCCCCGGGCAACATGCCACTCATTTCAAGCAGCCCCAGCCTGTCCCCACTTAGGGTTTTATGGTCTATCAGAGGCTTGTTTGACTCGCAGCTGGTTTTCGTGTGGTGCCGAGGTAATTAAAAAAAAAAAAAAAAAA
>VZSC01011960.1:27739-38279 GCA_013398225.1 Steatornis caripensis
AAAAAAAAAAAAAAAAAAAAGAGGGGTAAGTCAAACTGGAGTAGCAGCAAGGGATGGGGGGCTGAGGCAGGGTCCTTTGCCAAAGACTGGAAGGATGCGCTGGTGCGAGTGCATCGTGCCCAGTGCTCCTGCCTCCTCAGTTCACACTGGTGCTTCAGGTCAGAGGCAGACCTTTGCCTCATCCCTGATGGTTTCTTATAAAAAAAAAGCCCACATCCGGCCATGCAGGTAGATTTCTGCATTCATTTCCACGTGCACAACTGTGGCTTCCCATCTCCAAGACTTCAGGTTAAAGGCAGGACAGAGGGGCAACATCTAACCCCTGCTCTGGGACCTCTAAGCCTGGGCAGACCAAACCATCCTGCCCCATCTTACCACACTGAACAGGTCTCCGTGCAGGACCCTGCCGCGAGCGGGATGGGTTTGAAGTGCTAGAGTGTCATTACCGCAGTTGCATGTGGGACGAGGGCTGACAGCTCCCTATAGTGATATTTTTAGAATTGACCCTCCAGATGATGCTGGCGCAGGTGTCACAAAGGGTTGGTCTCTGCCATGGGAAGATCCTCTCCCCAGCAAGTTGTGGGGGAACTTGGCTACTTCTGCTGCCTTCCGCTTCCAGGAGATTTTGGTGGCACAGAGAGTCCCAGGTGCAAAGCCACAAAGGAAGTCCCAGCGTTGTGACATGCCAGGGTGACTGTAGGTGCTGCTTTTCTGAACCGATTTTCCTTTTTTTTTTTTCTCTCTGGGTAGAAGTAAAAGACTCCAGGTTTGTTTGAGTTTTTCTCCAAAGAGTGTCACACCGATGACATTTAAATTCTGCAGAGCAGGCACAGAAGAGGCAGCAGCAAAGCAGGCTTCCCTCTCTGCTGCTGTAGGAAGAGCCAGCTGGAGCGTGGGGACAGTGATGAGGCCAGGCAGACCTCTGCGAAGGCTGGCAGCAAACAAAGCCCGCTAAAACCCGTTACAATGTGTTAAATCGCTAGTTTGCAGCAGAGGAGAATGAGAAACTTTTATCTTCGGTCGGTATGGGTGAATTGCTGATAAGGAAAGGTAATTCTTGCTTCTGGTCACTTCTTAAAGTTTTAATTTAAATGCGCCTCTTTTGCTCTTTCTTGTTTTTTCCGCCAAGTACTTTTCATTTGTCCTCTGCTGATGCCCTCTTGTGTGCTGAGTTATTGCAGTCCTGTTCTTCCCTTGCTAATGGAGCCATTAATTCGAGTGAGCTGTACTCCTCTGCAGCATGCCAGTGGTGGAACTTGTGCAGGGCCCTGGAGGTCTTGCCTTCTCCCCCTCTGCTTCCACCCCAGCTCCCGCAGCAGGGTAGGACTGGTGGTGTGAGGGTGGCACTGAACCCTGCAGGCAGTATGGGGCTCATTCAGGTTGGTGGTGGAGGCCTGGAGCAGATAGGTGACTTCTTTTCTACTGCCAAGAGAAGCACTGGAAATCCCGCAGTTCCTATTCCCCAGGCTCTGGAGTTTGATGCCCTGAGTGACACTCTTTGCTTACCCCAACACTCACGCCATGGAGCCAGCCATGTGCAAAGGATGGGCTGTTGTGATTGCCTGCCCATGCCTGTGTCCACAGCTGCGGCCAGCTGAGGTCAAGGGGAAGCACTGGTTTGGTGCTGGCAGTCCCTGGTTCTCCCCCTGCGAAGCTAACCTGGCAGTCAGGCAGAGGAGGGGAAGGAGCAAGGAGGAAGCTCAGCCTGGCTGAGCGTGTGCTGCATGCTGGAGCTGCTGGCTGCATAACAGCCTTTTCTGATGTCACAGCTGCCTTGTCACCCCTGTCACGTCCTAAGCACCAAGCAATGGTGCCTTGGAGGGTGCTCAGCCCTACACACCTTCTGGTCCCAGCCAGCCTATGCTGGTTAAGTGCTTCCCCAGGGAGATTTTCAGCCAAACCTGTCTGGCAGCCCCAGCGCCATGGCTTGCTGGTGGGCTGTGAGGGCTCCTGGGTACTGCTGCACTGTAAGGCCCAGTGCTTCCCTCCGTCATCCTCTTTCTGCACGTTTGTGCAGGTAGTTGGTTATCTGTGAAGGTTTTATTGATCTCCTGGAGAGAAGCATGATGTGGAGCACTTTGCAAATAGGTAAAGCTGCAGAAGAATCAGACCTATAGAAGTATGGAAGTACCTAGCTCCTAGGTGATAGCTTGGTGTCCACTGACTTCATTGTGAATTAGGCACTAAAATATTCCCAGCACATGGACATAGACAACTGAGCAAGTTGGTGGCAGTAGCTGGCAGAAGACACCAAGTCACCTTTCCACTGCAGGACTCTTCCTCCTCCTGTGAGCAGTCCTCTGGCTGTGTGTGTCAGCACTGGAAATCTCTCCGTGCTCTCAGCTTTCAGATGTCTGTGACTAGTAAGAAGGGTTTTCTTTTTGGGATGGGGTCTCCCAATTTGGTCTCAGCCTAGAGGAGGGGATTTACAGCTGTTGATCTGGCAGCTTTTTGTGCGCGCGTGTGTGTGTGTCTATGGTGGAGTGGTATCACTACGCTCTGAAAAGAAGATGGTGCTGTGGAGTTGTGGAGGATAGCAGCCTTATTTTGATCTTTTGGGAGGGGTTATTTATAACCTGAAAGGGTTGAAATGAAATTGTGTAGAAACTCAGTCGTGTTTTCTATTTTAGAAAAGCCTTTCTTGCTCCTTGGCATGAGGAAGAAAAAAGGAATAGAAAACAAACCGAATAAAAAATGTTTATAAATTAGCGTTAGTAGGAGCCCGTTTGGAGGAAGCTGAGCACTTGGCACTGTTTGAGGCTACAGCGGCTGGTGCGCTGTTAAACTCAGCATTCAATGGAGTTGTGATAGCTGACAGCGCCTGTGAACGTACTCAGCGAGCTCGGCGGATGCTCAGAGCCCAGCAGGGTCAGACCTCACATTAACATTGCCAACTGATGAAGAACAAGGGGCCCAGAAGAAAAAGAGTTTGAGTCCCACTGGAATTCTGGGGTTCCTGTGGCAATCTTCGGTATGGAAACTTTCGGCAAGTTTTAACACAACCAACAGATTGTTGAAATCTTTGTGCTTCTCTGGGATGTATAAACTCTGCAGGAGGGAACCTTCTCACCAGATAGCTTTTAAATGCTGTACTCCCTCTTACAGAGTTTATGTTGGTAAAGCTTGTGGAACTTGTTCAAGCTGAACAGTTCTGGCCCTATGTAATTTGTAATAAATAACTGAGCTGATACTTTTTTTTAATAGTGAAGATTGTGGGGAATTCAGGGAGGGAAAAATACAGATGCTTGTGTTACTGTAACATTAATGCCTCAGATGAATAGATTTCTAAATTGTGACATTTGGTAAATGTTATCTTGACTTTATTACGCTTGGAGAAGATTGTTTTTTCAGTATGAATATTTCTTTGTTTTTTTCAAAGACCATTTTACTGGATGCTGGGTATGTTAAACACTGAGATAATGTTACTATGAGAACCTTCAGCATTTCATTGCCAGATTAGTAGTGTTTAGATATGAGACTGTGATGATAGTTCAGCTTGTTGCATTTCAGTTTTATTAACCAATCTGCACATAGTTGTCACCTGGATGACTCACAATTAACCAAAAGAAAATGCAGAAGTCACCCAAAAAACCTTCCAAACCCAACAGCAGCTCTAAATACTGTGTAATCCCCTCTAAATCCAGCCATAAATATGGTCCTGGAAACAGCTCAGTGTTTTCTCTAACAGCTGCAATCTGCATTCTTAGGACTTTGAATTTACACTTCTGCTGGGAAGGGAGCATCCCTTTGCTAGCATCTCCGTGTGATTCGACAGAACACATTCACTAAGAAAGGAAAACCTTCCCAAGAGGAGCAGGCTCTTCAGCTGCACAATACTTGGGCAGGTTATTTAGTTTTCTCCTTTTGTTTTTTTTTTGTGACATTTGTATCGGATTTGCTCTGTTCTTTGTTTTTAGGTTTGTTTTTTTTTTTTTTTTTGTCCCTTTCGGGCCCCTAAAGAAAAAGGATCCTGGGAACAGTTTGCTTGCCCTCTTTCGCTTTCCTGTATGACCTGCAGTGACTGCCAGTGCAAGCGGGTGGCAAGAACAAATTGCTTATGCTTGTTAGGGTTTCGTGGGTTCGGTAAACCAAGTGTATACCTTGGTTTAGATTCAGATATGTTTGTCTGAACAGCCTGGGAAGGAGAGCGGCATTCCTACCAGCACAGCAGCTGTATTCCTCTAGCACACCCAGGACCATGGCAGCAGCTGCAGCGGGCTGGCTCCTGGCTCATGCTGCCTGCCGTGCTGGAGGTGGGACTGGGAAGATCCAGTGGACTGGCACTTCAAAGCATTCATCAGAGGCGTAAATTATTCCAATAGAAGCCATTTCCCTCCCACAGCACCTTCCTGTCTCTTGCAGAGAGGATGCTGTGGCAGCAGCCACTGCTGCATTTTAGCAAGTCTGTGCAGATAACTCGCAGCAAGTCGCAGAGAAAATATCTTCTTTCTGCGGGGGTTTAATTAGGCTGTGAATCACATTAGCGGAGAGGGCATACTTACCGTGCCATACGGTGGACATCACTCAAGCTGGATATGAAGGGGCAGGCACTGCAGGGTGCACAGCAGAGACCGAGCCATCCCGGCTGCTCCCTGAGACTTGCAAAGGCTGAATAAAGCACACCTTGTTCGTGCCTGGTCACAGGATGTGCCGCCAGAGCTGTGCAGGACCTCCAGGGACATGCGTGCTCTGGCAGAGCATCCTTGCAGAGTGGGATGTGGTTCGGGCAGTGTGTGTGTGCCCGTGCTTCTGCATGTATGAATGTTGTGATCCTGGTGTCCTACCAGGTCAGGCTGTGTTTTAATGGTGTGTAAGAAAACATGGTATTGGAAAGGCTGCTTTGATGCTGTGAGTGGGCTCCACACTTCCCTCTGAGTCCATGTTGAAAGATGGCTAAGCATTTTGTCGTCTGTGCTTTAAACTAGCTCACGGGCAGAGCAGTAGGAATACTGCAGGGCAGGAAGGGAGGACGTTGGCCAAGCTGGGTCTCAGGAAATCTTTTCCTGCTCTTTCCTTTGTCATTCTTCATGAGGACTTAAAATTGGATGATGAAATAGAAACAGATCCCCATAAAAAATGCCATCCACAAAACCAGTAGTGATTGGAAGAAAGAGAGTATGCACAAAGATAGTGTGCCGGCAAGGGGCCGGCCTGGTTTGTTCTATGCCTGAAGCTTGAGCAAGCAGCTGGTAAGCGAAATCATATACACGTGCATACATACGCACAAACATAAAGCTCTGCATTTGTCAGTAACAGCGTAGCAGCGTGACCTTTGTAGATTAAAGATCATGTCTGTGCTAAAGGGGCATCACCCAGGGAGAGTTGTGCTTTCAGGGACTGCGAAGGACAAAATCATTGATATATGTTGCTGGAAGACCTAAAAGGTTGCAGAAGCAGAACTAACTGTGCTGTTTAGGCTTCTTTTTCACATTTTTATTTATTAAAATGCTCTAGATGCAGAGGAGCTCTGCTCATTATTTATAAGTGTCGTTACTGCCTTGAAATGGAATCTGCAGGCACTTTGATAAATGTGGTGAAATCTTGTCTGGTGTCACTGCCACTTCTCTAAAGTGCCTCCTGCATCCTCTGCTGAATTGCTGTTTCATCAGTTTGGACAGCAGCGCTCCTCAGCGAATTGCAGTAAAAGTCTAGTTGCATCATCCCATGCTAATGGAAACAGAGTAGAAGGGAGCAAGCGCCACGCGTGTCCTGTAAGCGCTACACAGAGCAGGGACAGGAGGAAGGGGTCAGCCTTGCTGACCCCCACTCGCTTCTCCGTCCTCATGAGTGTGGTGGGATAAAAGCTCCTGTTCGGTATTGCTGTGTGCACACTTTTCTTTTGCCCTGCGCTGACAGCTGCGAATGGCATTCCTGTTTGAATCTGTTGTGCCAGAGAGCAGAAATTGAATTGTTCCAGCATCAGCTTCCCCTTCCCATCACCCCAATGTCCATGGTGGGGACAGGCAACCGATGGGCTGTACGTAAGGCTGTCCTGACAGCTGAGTGTAGGGAGGTTTTAAAGGGCTCAAAGAGTGCAATTCCCCTGGGATCAGAGAAGACCAAAAAGTTGACGTTGAAAAATCTAGTGACCAAAACACAAAGGGAGAAAAGTTTGTTTAAAAATCCCCCAACAAACAAACCAACAAAAAACTAATCAACAACAACAAAACAATCCCCCAAAACCTTGTTTCATCCTTTGGGCGGAGGGAGTTGCTCTTAGCTGATATTGCTAAGCACAAGCTGCACTTGTGCTGAGGGGGGTGCCTGCCAGGATGATGAGGGAATGGAAAGCTTGTCCTGCAAGGGGAGATTGGAAGAGGTTGGACCATTTAGCCTGAGGAAAATGGTAGGGAGAGTATGTGTGTGCTCCGTAAATATGTCAGCAGGTAAACAGTGTGATGGGTGAAGAGATTTCTAAGGCTAAGGGAAGGTGCTGGCAACAGCTCCTATAAATCAGTTGTGGTAATCTAGTCTGGGGACTAAAGGAAAACTTCAAACTGTTAGGTTAGGGAAGAAAGAGGCTTCCAAGCAGAGTAACAGGAGCAAAACACCCATACAGTCTTTAAGATGAGTCTCAATCTGTTTGTGAAAGGAATTATGTGACGGGGGCCAGACTGTGTCCTAATAGAATCTGTCCTATGCTGCTACCTATGTTCCTAGTTCCCCACTAACCATGAAGGCTTTCCGGTATGAGATGTGCCTAAATAGAAATCACAGATGAAACTTTAAGTGGTTTGCACCTTTGAATTAATTTCTTGTTTTCTTTTTTTTTTTTTTCAATGGCTCCTTTCAGGGTGTCCTTTTGACCTCAATATGCTGCAGCAGCAGCATTTTGCCCAGTGCCCAGGTTTCCCCTTCCCCCCCTCCTCGAGGCATCTCACTTTCGTGCAAACTGCTTCCACCAATGCATAGCACAGCTCAGCACTTTTGGGGGCCGAAAGCTGTTTACCAGCTAAGAGGGCAAGAGTACAATACTATTTTCAGCACCGTGACCCACCTCGGCCAATTGGATTGTGCCTGGAAATCCTATTTGGTGGAGATGGGGTCATGTAACCTGAAATAGTTTCTGCTCTTTGCCTTCACCTCTGGCTCTCGTGCCTACACAGTGGAAGGGTCGTGGTGCTTGTGCTCTAATGCCTGACCTCCGCAGGGGAGCACAGCAGTGTGGGAGGTTGGCCCTTTCTCTCCACTGGTGTCCTGTGGAGCAATGTCCTTGTGCCGTGAGGTGAGGTTGCCCTCTGTACCTGTGGAGTCAGGCAGGTGTGTTTAGCTCTGCACCTCATCTCCCTAAGTCTCTGTCCTTCAGGGTTTTACCTTGCTGAAAATTGGTGGGGCTTGCGAATTGAGTGGTCAGGCATCAAGGAGTGGCTGCTGGGCAGCGTGGAGGAGCGGCATCAAGCTCCACACATTGGGTTTCTGACCCTCCTGGAGCACTTGGGTGCTTACCAAGGAATTTCTGACACTTTGACCCTGAATCCTAGCTCATCCTACACAGGCCCGAGAACTGCAGGGGAAGAAGCTTAAGCAGGCATGCTTTGTGTAGCCATCGTGGGAGCTGATCCCTGACTGCATGGTGGCCGCAGGAGTGATCCAGCACAACCTCAGTGTGACTGAGGAGGGGGAATGGGGTGAGTGCCACAGCCAGGGATAAGCCTGATCGTGTGGGCTTGCTCAGTGAAGCAGCTGGGCATCACAGCCCAGGCACCAGCCTCAGCCTAAACCTAATCTTGTCCCTAGGATTTTGGTGGGGAGTGGTACCGTGGCACGACACTGCAGCACTTCCATTCTCGCCTGCACTCCCGCCTCCTAATTGTCGTGTGTGTCCTGGGACAGACAAGAAGGGTTCAGGAGCTAAGTCAGGTAAAGAAATGGGCATCAATTCTATGTAAACTGCATAAGTCAGTTTACGTCAGAAATTTAAAGTATTTAAAAGTCCTGAAAAATCTGTTGCCTACGTGAAGCCAAGGGTGGAAAGGGCTGTTTAGCCTAAACTGTACGTTTCAGACAGGATTTGAGGCTTCGGTTTCTTCTTGGTGCAGTAACTACGCCATGCACTTGCAGGATCCGTTTTTAGCTCAACCTCATAGGGAGGGAAGGACTGTGAAGCTGCACTGTCTGCTTGTAGCTTTGTGCCTCGCAGGCCAATTTCAGCCCTGTTTGACAGGAATCTCTGAAACACTGCATTTGCCAGAATTCATCAAAACACTGAACCAGATTAAGCAAAGAAAGCAAATTAACAATCCCACCGTGGGAAAGGACGTCTGTAATGTCAGTATAGGTAGAATATTAGGCATAAGAAAACCCAAGCCAGCAGTTTGCAGGAACCCAGGCTTCAGCCCTGCTGCTCAGGGATTCCTTAAGTATTTGGGAGTGGTGGTGTGTAAAGTTTAAGGTCTCAGGGCTTGTACAAGACTACAAAGCAGGAATGTTGCTGCGTTTTGTAGTTACCAGTTATAGCTCAGCTCAGCTGAGGCTCTTTCTGGCCTTGATTGGTGCAACTTTCGGCCCCTGATTGACAGAGGGTACCCTGTGCACTGAGCTGGGCTTACATGCCTGTTGTCTCTCTCATCAAGGTCAAACAACTGTGGGCTAATCCCCTGGGCAGCCCCAATGGCAATGAGAGATACTCTGCTCTCCTTTGAGGGGGTAAGATGAGATGCTCCCTCTGGTCCCAGTACAGGTCCCGCAGGTGCTGCTCAGCCCATGCCATGGATTGATGCTGCTTGTGACTTGTGCCTGCACTTAACAAAGTCATCCCATTTATTTCAATGTGTAAAACTTTGCACTGTAGAGTCACGTTCTCTGGAGGAGTGGGAGGACAAGAAGGCTTTCTGAGGATAAGGTGCTGTCTGGTATGAAAGATTTCTGCATTTCCCTAGCTAAAGCATAAACTGGAGTTTGTGCTGTGTCACAAAACCCAGTGTCAACTCAGGCATGGGACTTTTGTTGCTATGGGTGCCGGACTGGGCTCAGCCTGAGTCTTGATGCTATGTGTGGTGAGCCTTTGTCTGCTCAGTGATGCAGTAAAAAAGCTAGCGAGTGTTGTCAGAAACCAGTGCACGCAGTACTTTGCACTTCTTTAGACAGTGCTTTTCATCATGGGCCATTGCAGATGCTGAGTTAAGCCCGGCAAGAAACCCAGAAGGTAGATCAAGTATGCTACAAGCTAGGGCAAACTGGGTGAGCATGTGTAGTCACACTTTGTGGAGTCATAGAGTGGGCAGCGCAGGGGCAGACTCCTGGCAGTCTTCCCCTCTTTGCAGTATTCACACATTCACTGCATGTTGGCTTGGCCACTCCAAGCTGCAGTTTCCTTCTCAGCTGCCCCTCTGGCCTGTGCAGCAGCAGCTGCTGCATAGGAATGAAGCACTTTTCCTGCTGCACTAATATCTGGCACTGCAAAATTAGACTGGAGTTTCTCTCTTTCTCCCCCACCCCAGTATCCGTGTTCCTCTGTGTCTTTGCAGGGATGGTGTGAGCTCTCCCAGAGACAGTCAGCAGTGGCATGTGATTTATCGTTGTTTCTTTTTCCTGCCTTCTCACAAAGTAAAACCTTTTTCTTGTTTTAGTGTTGGCAACAGTAGGGACATTGGATTTGGATCCAGCATGAAGATGAGCAGCCAGCATAAATCCCGGGTGCGTTTTTGGTGTAAATAATACACCAGATTCATCTTGCTGTGTCATTTGCCCTAGGTGTCTTGGAAACTAGAACCTCAGTTAGGCAGGAAAGCCTGCACCAACTGGAGATGAAAGTATATTTCCAGTCTGAGTGCTGGCATCCCTGAAGCGATTTCCTTCTAGGCTTTCTCAGCTTACCTGGACAATAGTCATAACCTTCACCTTTCTTACACAGGTTTTAATCTCATGTTTCAGACTGTCTGTTGGTTGTGTGTAGGGTCAGAAGGGTGTTTCTCCATCTGATCAGCATGGCAGCATCTGCTGTACCCTCCTCCGTACTTTGAGGCATGATCCAGCCTTTCAAGTTTCCGGGTATTTTTGCCCAATAAATTCCTTTTGATGGTGAAGATGCACAGCAGAGCCTGTCGGTGTGTCAGGGGAGCACTTCATCTGCCCTCCTGTCCCAGGGCACTCTGTAGTTACAGCTTTGGGTCTTCTACCGTCAGGGGCAGAGGGCATTGAGTGGAGAGTGAAGTTACTCTTTGTGGGACCTTTCTGTATCAAATGCCTATTGCCAGACTGCCAGCAATTACATGGTGCTGCATTTGGTGACCCCGGTGGTCCGTTCCAGTCTTTCCTTCATAGTGACTGGGATGAGATTCTTCTGAAGTCTGGCGGGTTGCTCGCAGTCTGTGGTGGGGATCAGGCTTCCCTGGAGACTGCCACCACGTTTTCCTGCATCCTGTTCCAAGTCCAGCCTGTGTCATCATGCTGCTCAGACCTGAATACTGCTGTGCTCCCTCTCTCTCCCTCCCTTTCTCCCATTTGAATCTTTTTGTTCACCTCATTTATTTCTGAATTGCAGCAGTCAGGGTATAAAAAAAAAAAAAATGAACACCCCCCCCCCCCCCCCCCCCCCCCC
>VZSC01011960.1:40969-120847 GCA_013398225.1 Steatornis caripensis
CCCCCCCCCCCCCCCGCCCCATGTACGACCAGGCGCTGCCCCAGCCAAAACGTCCCAGGAGCCTCCACAAAGTTGGCTCTGCTGGTGGAACGAAACTGCCCGAGCTGGTGCAGTTTGCAGCATGGGACAAAGGCAGCCTCATTCCCACCATTGCTGGTAATAATGGGGATAATTATCTCATTATTCCTGCAGCCTCCACAGCTCCCAAAGAAAGAGTAACTGGTGTGCAACAATGCCCCTGCTGTAAACAACGCCCTCAGCATATTCTGCTGAAGGAGAAGACGGAGATATAAAGCTCTGTCTGCCCTCAGACCACACTCAGATTCACCACTTTGATTTTGATCCACTGAGCTTTAGATTGTTTTTTTTCTTTTTTTTTTTTTTTGAAAGGAGGGGCAAGGGGGCACTCCGTGGGCTTTCTAGAGCTTTATTTATTAATTAAATCAAAGGAATGGGGGTGTGTATAATTTGGACCTGCTCGGAGTTGTGCAAGAAGACTGTGCCACTGCTGGCCTGGATGTGACTGGCAACATCACGGAGCAGACAGGAAGGGGAACGTGTGTCCTGTCTATGCCAGTGCAAAATTAGGGGGTGCCACTTATTCTTCCTGGACTTATCAAAACACATATTCATCTCTAGGTCTCAAAAATGTCCCTGAGACGGATAAGACAAGACAAAGGGTTAGGGAAGCAAAGGGTTTTGCTGAGGTCTGGGCAGCCTGGAGAGATCCAAGAGCAGAACCAAGAGCGTGGCTCAGGTTTGTTCAATTTGCCTTCTGTTAAAGGTGTCCCATAAAAAGAAAAATATACTGCCATTAGAAGCAGAGATGTTTCTTTTGTCAGACTAATGCATTTTTTGCTGATCCATTGCTGGTTTGTGGAGGTTACTGCAGTGCTGCTGATGACTGTGCCAGTATCCAGGGGTGTCCGAAATCCCCTGGAGTGTGTTTCGGTTCTTTTCTCTACTTGTTATTTACATGAGAAATATCAGGAACCTGTCTTCCAGGTTTTCCTGGAGAGCTTCTGGGAAGATTGGAAAGGTGTATCATGAAGGTTTTTCATCCTTGTCTGAAAATTGCATTGGCTTTCAGAATAACAGGATTTTCTCACAAGCATTTGTCAGGCAACTGGTTTAAATAAGTGTTAACATAAAGCAGAGGGTGAGTTTTAAATGGTTCTTCCAGTTTCCTGGCTCAGGTTTCAGTTTTGTTGCTTGTGATGTTACTGTTTCATTAGCTCACTGGAGGTGTGTTTGGCAAAAATGAGGAAGCTGAGGCCTAATATTTCTAATGCAACTCAAAGAGAAGAAGAAAGCAGATATAAAAAAATCCATCCATACATAAATTTTCAACCAAGCCTCAGACTATGGCAAACTCACGAAACCCAAAATTCGAAGGCTGAAGCATCCTTCTCTTGCAGCCATGCTGGGAGAAAGTCTGGTGCTAGTTGGCACATGATGGTCGCCTTTCTCTGGGTGACTGCTGTGCCATGAGTGGGCTTAAGGGCAGGGGCAGAGCGAGGCGGGTGGGAGCACTCTTGGAGTGGGGCACAGAGCAGGTTGCAGGGAGCCGGGGTCGCCCCTGTCACTTTGTCCCGTGCTCTGCTACGGACTTCCTGCAAAACTTTGGTGCCTTATTTTCCAGCAGGTAAAACTGGGAAGGGTGACAGTTGCTTGTGGTGTGCAAGTTAATGGGGGTTGTGCTGGATGGATGTAAAATTGTGCGGTCCCAAACCAAAAGCTCTGTGAGGCTGAGCAGAGGAGAGTGCCCTTGTCCTTGTAGCCCATCTGCAAACCGTCCTCCCATCTGCCTTTGCTGTTGCCACACTGAGCCAGCATCTCACTGGAACAACGGGGCTGTCTGGCCCTGGGCAAGCCAGAGGCTTATACGGAGGGTAGAACTTTCTGAAATCCTGGCCATAACCTCGGGAAGCACAGGCTGCAGCCAAGCAATAAGACTTCTCTGTCTTTGCAACACCATCTGTCTACTTCAACTTTCTGTAATCCTTCAATTGCTGGATTAGAAATTATCAGTGGGCAGAGCCAGACTGAATCCAAAGCAGGGTTCCTCCTTGGAGTGATTTGAGGAGAGGGAAGACTCACTGAAACATGACATCTTCCTGCTCCTCCTGAGGGCCCATGGGGTTGCCACCTGCCCAGCTTGGGGCACCCTGCACTGGACGAGCTGGATTTCTGCTTTGCGTCTTGGCATGTTCTTCTCATGCTACGTTGAGGTGTAGAGGGGAATGGCACTGGGGGCTGAGCAGGACCAGCTCAAGGAGAGGAGCAGAACCACTTGTTTCTCCTCTGGCTTTGGCTTGCCAAACAACATGCTCGATGCTTGTGTGCTTGTGGGAGAAGCTCTGGGTCCTGCCCTTGCTCTTGATCACTCTGACTCCCTGGAATTGAAGGAGAAATTGATCTTTCCTGTGCCTTTTTGCAAGACCAAATATTTTGAGGAGGGAGACAAATTTCTTCCTTTGACACACTATTTCCAACACCCGTGTTATTGCTGTGACATGCCTACTGTTGTCAGATCTTTCTTTGCTACTTAAAACACCTCCTCCCTTTTCCCAGTGCTGACAGCAATCTTTCTGCAGGGAACGCAAAGCAGGGCAGTGAGGCTCAGTGCAGATTGGTTGGTGCACAGTGCTGCCAGTGTCGTCCAGCTGCTGGAGAAGACTTAGTGCCTTTGTGCCACCAACTCACGCATGGCTCTGAGGTGTGTTCTGAGGCAAGAAGGTGTCTCTTCTGCTCTCACCCCACCGCTGGTAATGCCAGTTTTAGCAGGGTGGGTGCTTCTAGCTTTTCCTTGGTGTTTCCCAGTGGCATCTGGAAGAGGATTTAGGGACATGTAGCTTAAGTGTCTGTCAGTGACACTAAGGTTATGCCACTTGGCTGCCCACAGAAGTGCTGCCATACTAAAAGGCACGGCACAAACCTGGGGTCCTTTATGCTGGAGAAGTCGGCCTGCCGGCTAGGGTAGTGGGGAAGGAGGCGGCAAAAAATATCGGCTGGATGACCTGGGGAGATGCCTGGTTCCTCATGCCAGGGCATGACCCTGCAGTATTACATAAGGGGCTGGTGTTGCTGGTTATAGGCATTATTTTAGGAAGTGTTTTATTAATGTTGAAATTTGAACCAGAAGAGGAACAGCTTGGTTGTGCAGTGCCAGCAGGAACAAGGAGCCATTAAAATATACGTGGGTGAGAAGACCTGGGTGTGTGGATGCACACAGAGGCAGCAGGTCTCATCAGCGAGAAGGGGTCCTTCAGTAACAGTCATTTTTCTGACAGAAGCTGCGCTTTTGTTGCTGCTCCCATGAGGTGCAGCGAGGAAAGGAGGACTGCCCAGAGGGTGCTGCTGGGAAGTGAAGCCGTGTGCCGTTTTCTTGGGGAAGTGGTTATTTCTTTTGTGAATCATCCCTCTGCGTGTGTGTGTGCATTAGTGGTGATGAGATGTCACTCTGTGTCATCCGTCTCTGCCTCCCAAAAGAACTTGCGCTACAGAAAGGGAACAGAAAGGGGAAAAAGGAAAGACGAGGAACAGGGGATTTATCAGCTCACAGGCAGGTGTCATAGGCAATGTGTGCATGATCTATTGCAGGCAGAAGCAAGCTCCCTTGACCGTCCATCTGAGCCGGTGGATGCAAGCTAGCGCTGGTCTGAAAGCTGTGAGACTGCTTCAGTGCAGGCTCAGTATGAGTTAAGGCACTTGGCATCTCAGCCCGCTAACCACAGCTATGCAGCTTTACCTACTCAAAGGATGGCCAGGGCTTGCTTCTGCCGTCAGTACACCAGGTAAATGTACCCATGGCTTCACTGATGCCATCTTATTATAAACTCTGCATTTCCCAAAATGCACTTCACTTCCAAGTGCATGTTAAAGGGAAGGCTGCTCAGGCTGTCCCCTAAACAAGTAAAATGGCTCTAATGTGCCCCAGCTGGTCCCATCTCCTTCAGATATAACTGTTTAATGTAGGGTTGCACATTAGTCTCAGCTTGGCAACTCAACAGTCGCGTTGTGGTTTGATCCTGTGAAGATTTCACACAAAGCTCCCATATCACAATGCAATGTTGCAACGTGACCATTATTATTGAACTTTACCTTTAAAAATAATAGTTAGTCTGAAGGTCCCAATTTCTGTTTCTCTATCAGGTTGAATATTACCATGCTGTGGACACCTTCGGTGTCCTAGTGGGTCGTTTGAAGAGTGCCAGGATTTGGGAAGTCACTTGCTGCAGTGGTTGGAAGATTAAGTTGGGATGGGGCAGTTTTGCCCTGAGAAATGACCCTCAAAATGGGTAGTTTGGAGAATCCCTTCTATACACCGCGGTTGTTTACACACAAACCTATATTCATCTATTCTCCTCCTGGGATTTGTTGTTTCTGCAGAGGAGAACAGATGAAGACTCTTCTTGCTATTTCAGTGGAAGACAGGAAGCTCTTGGGCAGGCAGAGCAGTTCTTGGCATACCTGTTTCTCTACTGAAGAAATAGGAAAACCGCTAACGGAGATGTGTAGTGTCACTGTCCCTTTTCGTCTGAGGGCCAGAAAGCACTTTACAGGCTTCTCACTTCCACAAAATCCCCCTGTAAGGTACAGAATGAATTCTTTACAAATGGAGAAACTGAGACAAAATGCCTTGCTCCTGCTTGATAACTGAAAGAATGGGGGACAGGAGCTGGGACACTTGTTCCTAGACCTGTGCATTGACCCCAGGATCCTCCCTCCCTGTCACCTTGGGAGGGACATGGCCCACAGTAGCGCTCCTGGGAGGGCTTTCAGTGTCTGTTTTGGTCAGGAGACTACTTTGCAAATGCTTCTCCTCCATTCGTGCAATGGCACATTGTGTCTGACCTTTATTTCTTACGGATATATTGTTTAACCACCTCATTTTGAGTATGTCAGCCTGCAGGACCCATCCGTATGTGACTCCCATTCCCTATCCCTCCCTGCTTTCAATATATGCCAGTGTGCTGTATACTTGAATTACAGAAAAAATCCACTTTATGTGGGCTTTTGTTTATCTCTTGCTGGCTCTGTGCTTCCCTTTCCAGATTGCCTTGCCTTGCCTTGCCAGCCATGGGTGCAAAGAAAACCCATCCGTGAGGGAATGGAGCAGGCTGGGAATGCCCACCCTCTCGGGGAGGTGTCTGGTCTTGCATGTTGTGAATGGGAGCTGCTACTCTGTCCTCTCTTCCTCTTCCCTGCAGTGAGCTGACCATCTGCTTAATAGGCTAGAGATTAGCCCGGGGGTTAAGTTATCAACATAATTAACCTAGATTTCTCCTCTATGGCTGAGGCAATTTTTACTTACCTACTGCTCAGGTGATGTTGTGAATTTTGGACGACTCTCTAGGAAAAACAGAAACTGGAGCAAGCAGAAGCAAAGGCTTTCAAAGTTTGAAATTACCCTGAAGCCCCCAGGGAACAGAGATGAGAGATTATGAAGCTTGCACAGGGTCATATATGTTCTCAGCTATGAGAACGATATTGCAGAGAAGTCTAATATATTATTAATACTGCCTGCTCCTTATGTGGAGGGCTTTTCAGCTCAGTGTCTCAAACCAGGCAAGACTCATTAGCTCCATTTTATGGAAATCTGTTCCTGGAACATACGCAGAAAGCTAACAAATTGAAAACAATATTACACACCTGCGTTTCTGCCTAGAGGGCATAAAGCAGAAGGCTACTGTAAGTGATACTCACCTGTAGGACACTTCCCAGCCTGTGCTCTGAGTACAAGCAGCTCAGTGGCAGGCTATCATTCTGTACTGTGGTCATGCATCTTCAGGGATGCTTTCCGTTCTAGCTTAGTATACCAGAGCTAGTGTGACTCTACAGCCACGTGTGGGTGGCTTTTATACTGCCTTTTCCTTGACAGTAAAAGATTGCGGTTGTGACTTCAGGGCATCCCTAGCTGCCTTTCCTGCCCTGGATTCAGTCTGTGTTTGTAGATCATGCTATTGGATGCGTGCACAGGCAATCTTCATTGGCAGGCCCGGCGATGGCAAGGCAGTGTCCTAAGTTTCAGAGGGTACCAAGTTCCTGCATGCACCCCCTGAGGCTCTTCTGCCTGTGGCCATGGCATTCATGTCAGGCATGTTTGCTCTGGGCTCGGCTTGCCACCGGTGGAGATTGCTTGCAGGCTGTGAGAGTGGGAGCACTGACCCATCCGTGCGGGCACTTCCCATGCCAGAAGATGTGTCACGCAGGACCAGAGGACGTTTGGCGTGCCGTCAGGCTTCAGAGCCGGCACTCAAATGATCATTGTAATTACGGTCCTGAAAGCTTTTAATCCCTTGGTTAAATAAAACCAACAAATGATAGTGGGAGTGGGAATCTGCAGACGGCTGGAGGACAGCCATGTCACGAGCAACGAGATGTGCGAATGAACAAACACCCGCATCCTGCCAGAGACGCTTAATCTTGCTAATGATGAAATTAGCGTGCAGCTTTGGTCAGATCCCACCCAAACCTCAGTGCTCAGCTCCAGACATCTCATTGTCACAGAGGCAGGTGAGTTAGGAGTTAAAAAAAAAAAAAGCAACAACAATTAGGGTCTGGAGGGAAGCCGAGGTGTGAGGAAAGATTAAAGCAACTAAGTGTCTTTATCATGGATAATTGGTGATTAAAAGGGGAAACATAACTGTCTTCCTGTAATTTGAAGGGTGTGAGCTTCAGGGAGAGGAGCTGCTTAGAAGGGTAGAGGGAGGTAATAAGTAGGAGTGATGTGATAAATCTCAGGGAAAGAATTGTAGGTGGAATATCAAGAGCAGCTCCTAATAGACATTTTTTTTTGGTCTGGCTTATGAGTGACAGTGGTAAGAACGCCACTGTTTGGGGCACGTATATACAGACAGAAAGATGCTGGAGGAGAGACTCCATAGTAGTAAATTATTCTGCACAGCCAGGGCTGGACTGCCTGAGCCCAAGCACATGTTTTCTCCCCTTCTCCACATTTTTTTTTTTACATGAAGAAACAAAGAGCACCAGTGCTTCTTATGACTTACAGTGGAGACGTGTTGCAAGTGTTACATTTTCCGGTAACGCTTTACCCCACGCTGTCACTGTTAAATCTGTCTGCTGTCAAACTGTAGTGACATGTCAGTCCTCGTGCCTCTTTGATAAGGTCTGGGAAGGATTTGGTGTGCATTGGCATCACAACACCCTCCTCGGACTCTGCCGGGAGCAGCTCTCCTTGGTGAAATGAGGGGAGCACTGATGGTGCTTGGAGGGGGAGCTTGGAGATAGAAAAGTCTCAGAGCATGCCTATGTTGATCTTGTACACGCTGCTTGGTTTGCATTGCTGAATTGGTGTGCCCAACGTGCTGCTGGGTTGGCACTCTGCCTTTCAGTAAGGCTTAAAAATTGCCAACCTGTCCTTTTGGATGGCAGAGTCCCAGTCGCAGTATTGGGAGGTTCTCCCTTATCTCGGGCAGAAGGGATATGAGTTTTCTTATGAGGAGTTTGTACACCCAGTTTGTGCTCTTGAAGTCAGCCAGAGGGACCTCAGCTGGAGCAGCACAGTGACAGCCACCTAACGTGTTATTCCTTTGCTGTCCCGTGATTGTGCCTGTGCAGAAGAGGTGGCGTCACTCTCCTGACAGACAGGTGAAGCATCTACTTGAGTGCTTCTAGTGATGGCCGTGCTGCAGCCTTCTTACTAGTTAAAAATACACGCCACCGCCCCTCCCAGTGCTAAGCCTGCCTGTACACTGCTGGGGACTGCTCCTTGTGCACAGTTGATTCCTGCCATATGCTTACACACACCCATGTGTCCCCCCACGGCTGCCTGCATGCTTTCCAGAAAGCTTGCAGAGTGTTTGCTGGCAGAAAGCGTTGCCTAGAATGCGTTCCCATTGCAAGCATCTCACCTCATTAGTTTCCCAAACATAATGTATTTACCAAGTTTTACAGCTGCCACTGGGAACCTATCTGTAATACACAAAAATTCCTCACTTTGTACCTCATGTCTTCTGCTCCCTTCTGCCTTTCTCCCCAAACTTGCATGATGCCCTGCCTAAATGTGCTCCTGTTTTGCACACCAGCTCTCTGAAGGCCATGGCACCACGTACTAGCACAGTGGACGCTGTGATGTGGTGCCCGTGCTCTGCTGCTCCTCATACCTGCAGCGGCTGCTCCCCATCTTATCATCTTAACACAGAGTGACTCGGCTCGAATGCCCCTGCAGTAACTTGCCTGGCTGTGAATTGGAGACCTTTAAAGCTGAAGGTTTGCCTCTTAACATCTTTTTTTAGCTTGCCCGCTATAATTCTCTGCTCTGTGAGTGCTTGCAGACACCGTTGCAGGTTTTATTTCCAAAGCAGACGGCACTGTAATTAAGAGGTCCCAAAATGAGCTCAGCCTAGCAATAACAAAATACATAACAAACCGAGCTCCTAACAAGACTGATAGGAGAGCAGTGAAGCTGCGCTTGCCTGGGATGTTTCAGCATCCACATAGACATTTTACCTGACAGACTAATAACAAGTTTCTTTCAACAGTTGTGTTCACCTTCTCTGCTACGGTCTGACAGCTGCTGTCACCTCAGCAATCACCAGCAAAGGGATACATCCTTGTCTTTCCAGGGAGGTAACAGCACCAGCTAAACAATAGAAACTTGCATAGTGGAAAATTTCCGGACACCTCTAGGGAGGAAAATCCTGCCATTGACAGATACTGGCCATAGGACCAAATAATGCAATGTACAGCAACTGCAGGATTGATCCTTCACCTCCTTCCCACAGGCAGGCAACTCTGAACAACTGCAGTCTATGACAGAATGCAGAAAATCAGGATCTGTAGCACGATGTTGACGCAGACATCCAAGTTTTGAGATCTGGTGTCTTGAGGAACTGAAGGCATTTTTCTCTCAAATAGGGTTGTATCGGCTATTTCACAGCCCATACATACTGGCTAGACACCGTAATGTTTGCTGACTTGCAGCTAGCCGGTTGGGCTGGGAGGCTCCATCTCTCTGTGTTACGGCACACTTCTGGTGCAAGGTGGGCTCAGCTTGCTCCAGGACATGTGATTGAGCTGCTAGTTCAGGCTCTAGCAATGCCCAGTGAAACTCTCAATCAACTGGCCTGGATAAAATTTGGGTGAGTCTTGTTACTGGGTCTTGCCTTCCTTGTCTGGCAAGGTCTAGTGAAAAGCAACTTTCTTTGTCATCATGCCATGGCCATCATGTTTCTGTAGGAGAAGGCAGATGGTTGTCTAAAGAGCAAAGG
Source organism: Steatornis caripensis (assembly GCA_013398225.1). Classification (NCBI taxonomy): domain Eukaryota; kingdom Metazoa; phylum Chordata; class Aves; order Caprimulgiformes; family Steatornithidae; genus Steatornis; species Steatornis caripensis. The sequence continues at coordinate 50,206 of VZSC01011960.1, forward strand.
ATTTTGGCACCTGACAAAAGTCTAAAGTTCTTGTCCAGGCAAAGGTCAAGACTCTTCTTTGACGGCATCCCAAACCCACAAGATCTTGTGGGGTAGTGTGAGACAGCAGCTTGTTGGCTGATAGATGGTACAGAACAAGAGTAATCCTCCTCCTCTGTGCCCAAACCCATGTCAACTCAGGGAGCCATCGGCTGCCGCCTTTGGTGAGGCCAGTCAGGCTGACTGCATGGTGGTGAGGATGTGTGTGCCAGCAGCGAGCAACCCTGGACTGACTCTGCACCTGGGAACAAACCTGTGCACAGAGGTAGTCCGGCTCTTCTTTCCCACCTGCTCGCTGTCGGAGGTTGAGGCAGCTCCTCGGCTGGGTCCTTCATGCAGGCAGCTTCGGATGCAGGGAGCAGGTTGGCAGCCGCTGTGCGGGTGGCTGGTGTCACGATGGAGGGAGGTGGCAGCACTGGCAGGGGTGCGAGGCCAGTCAGGAGAGTTGTGTTGCAGGACAGCGTGGTTGCATGAGCAGCTGTCAGTCTCCTGGCATCTCCAGTGGACTTGACAGCTGTGCAAACAGTGCAGGCAAACTTATCTGAGAGGAAGTGACAGTGAGGAAGTGGAAATGTCTGGAAGCATACCAGGGAGTGAAGCCTCATCATAATATACCCCCAGGCCAGATCAGAATTACTTTAGTACAATGATACATTATTTTTTTCCCCCTGCTTTCCTCTCAGGGAGGAGATGCTACAGATCTTGACTGTTATTGCTGGGTATGTAAAATGTCATGTTGCACAGCTGAAAGAGATGCTGGCTGAGGGAAACGTGAGGCCTGCACAGAAAAGCTAGCTTGAATGTGCATTTTCAGGATAGCAGAGCTTTGGCTTTGTGGAGTCAGCCTGTTTTGGAGCTTCTTAGTTTTGCAAAAGGAGCCCAAGACCTTTGGGGCTTCTGCTGGTCGCCCGCAAAGACCAGGAAGGAGTTTTCCCTACCCCCTCCTCCCACGTATATTTACATTTGATATTGGAGGAATGCGTGTGTTGTATTTTCACTAGGAACAGATTTACTTTGGTGCAACAGGGCAGGATATTGCCTTCTCTCTTAGTGCATCCTGGATGCCATGGAAATGTGGTAGATGGGGATGAACATCTCTCTCTCTTCCCCTTTACCATACTGCCAGAAAAACAGCATCTGGGGTTGATTTTCACCTTCCCTTGAAAGGGAAGAGAAGAGATGGGAGAAAATAGTGCACTGGACATGTGCGATGGTGCCATGACTGTCATTAGGAAATCTTTGAGGTCAGCAGGTATCCCTGGCTGGTGGGTCATGTCGTGATTGGGGGCTGACGTTTGCCCGCAGTGGAGCAGTGATGACCAAACACATTTCAGCTTTTTTATTCTCTGCATTGCAATCTAAATAAATCTCAGAGAGCAAAAGGCGGTTGTGATTGTTTATCATTTGATGAGCTTCAGCTTTGTCTCTGGCAAATACTAATAAAGAAATGCTGTCATCCAAACCTAAGCAGCCTTCAGCTGGAGTTAAATTACAGCACTGCTGAAGAGCGACAGATTTGGAAGAGAAAATAATAACAGGTGGGCAGATTATTAAAATACAATGCAGACAATACCTGGAGGGTAAAAAGAATCAGCTTTGAGATGACAATGAAATCTGAGGAGCATTTTGAAAGCGGAGAAGGCTGGTATACATGTGCCTTCACAGTGAGGACCCCTGGTTACACAGCTGGAGAGCTGATATCTTTATTTTAGCAACTTATTTCCCATCACACAGGAGTGCTTCTTGTACCTGATAACTCACAGGCAGCCTGGATGCCTCTTATTTCGCCGTGTTTCACAGTAGGCTTCCTGCACCATCCCAGAAACCAGAAATGTCTTGCTGCAAAAGCAAGTGCTCTGAGTGGCGTTGCCGAGGCTAGCTGAAAGCCAGCCCTTGGTTACATGGCTTGCCCTGGGTCCTGGGAACCGCTGTGTGGCTATGAGCACTAGCAACACTGGTGTTGCCCACTCCTGACCCCAGAGGAGCAGCCCACAACTACTTTGGGTACGGGCGATGTCTCTCTTCTGCTCAGGTATGCTTTCTTCTCCACTCAAGCTTAGCCTCGCTCTCCTAGCCTCTTGCCCCATTCATCGTTCAAGATTTTTGCTCTGTCCTGCGTACTTTCAGCTGTTTGTTTTACCATACGTTTACTTCAGAAGGCCGTCTGGGGAAGACTTACTCATGCCAATAAAACTGATAAACTGCCAGAGAGAGCGAGATACAGTTTTAGTAACTGGCATAACAGTGAATTTGCTGACCTGGCACGAGGAGGGGAAAGGGAAAGGCTGGTGAATTAATTACAGTGCTGAAGCAGTGCTGAGGAGAGCCTGGTTTATCTTGGAAGTGGTTCAGTTACTTGGCTGGAGATGGGTGTCCAACTGCTGTGCACCTGAGGAGGTAACAAATGCACGAGTTTGAGAGTCAGGGCTGCTCAAGGCGTGGGTCTGTCGGTGTAAGCTGTTTTGAGACCATGCTGCAACCCTCTGCCTGCAAGCCCATGACTTCCCACCACCTCCCCTGTCCTGGCATTTGCAGTTGCACCCCTGAGCTGACCCTTTAGATAGCTGCACAGTCACCGACGCTGGTGTGAAGGAAGTGGTGGGAAGGCGTGGGCGAAGTTAGGACACCAGCAAAGCATGATTTCGTCCTCTTTTAATTCCTGTTCCCAGCTCAAATCCCAGTTCTAGCTCCGCCACTGACCTGTGTGAAGGCAGGTCGCCTCTCCATGCCTCAGCGTGGTCTCCTTAGCCTGGAAGTGCTGCTTTGCTTGTACAGCCATGTGGAGGCAACCAGGGCTGCTTGTGACCATCCTGGGGGAAGGAAAAAGGGCGAACGGCTGATGTGGTCAGTGTCACCCGTTGTGGCCAGTATGCCCAGATGCTTTCCAATTGACTGCACGAGCCTGGTACCTGCCTTGTTTTGCAGAACTGAAGCTGTCCCTGGAGCATCCCAGCCACGCTGTGGTCTCCTGCCCCTCTTGCAGGTCTGGAGGAGGAGGAAAAGCGCTCATCTTTCAGCACTGTTTCTTTCTCTCCTGTACCTCATCCCAGGCACTAGTCTTAGGGAAAACAAATGGAAGGTTACTATCCCTGGTGGAGGATCACAATGAGGTGGCTCCAGTGCTTCCCAGTTTTCTGAGACAGTTCAGAGAAATGCACAGAAGGCAAGCGAGCCTCAAACCTTCTACCCATAGGAAGCTTGGAGGGTCAGGGGCTAGGCAGTGGGTGCTGGTCCAGTAAGAACAACATTGTGTTGAACAAAATCTCCAGAGATTTCAAGTGTACCATGAGTCTGGAAGGAAGAGTGTCCCTTGCAAAGCTATATTCTCTCTAAAAGTGAAAAATAATTATTACGGCGTGGTACTGTTACCCCTCATATTTACGATTCCTTGTCACCAAAGGAAAAAGATTTGAATACATTCTGAAAACAAGTAGTCTCCTAAGGGATCATCTTATCTGTGATGTATGACTGATAACTTGGCCAGACAAAGGTTATTGCAAGAAATAGACTTGACCTTTTAAGCATACAACAGAGATTTGCAGCAGTAGTGAGCACTGCGCTTTCTAAATGAATGTGTTAGCAGGCAATGAAAGCAGAGGAGTGTATCTAATTAAAAATGTATGTCAAAGAAAATAGATGGAATAAAAAAGGGTAAACAAATATTAGAGAAGATAAACACATTGTAACAACGGAAGTTAGAGCCAGCCAGCACAGGGAGGGAAGGGTCCTACGTGGAACAAAAGCAGCCGTTTCGAGAGCTTTGCTTAGCACTAAATTGCAGAGAAATACAAAAATAAAATGCAATTATGACTATACAGCTGGAGGACAAAGTTATTATGATGATGGTGCAGAGCCATCAGTAACTATATGATGAGAAAATGCAAAAATCTTTCTGCCATCTGGTCAAGTCCAGTACTTACGTAGTTCTCATTGTTAATGGTCCTCACATCAAGTATGCATTGTAAGGCTGCATCCTTAGCAATATTTTAAGGCTGGATCTATAGCAATAGGATGTGTGATCAGACATGCAATCAAATGCACACAAATCTCTAAATTTCTCATCAGCTTTTTAAGAGAGCATTCTGCCTGGTAGACAGTTAAAATACTTTTTTGCTTATCTGCACTTGTCAAAGTCTCTTTGGCTTCAAATACCTCTGAACAGAGTCTTCCATGAGCTTGGCTTGCTGGTTTTGCTGTGCCTCCTCTGTAAGATAAATGTAAGTTATTGAGCAAATATTGGAGTTGCTATTACTCCATCCAGTCAGACGAGTGGAGGGGCTGGGGGGTAGATTTAAGGTAAGGGAACATGTAATCACCTGAGCTGGAATTTAGCCATGACACTGGGCTTATCACTTTCAATCTTACGGAAAAAGAGAAAGAAAAAAAGGACCACAGGATCTCTGATGGCTAGAAGTGGTCTGGCCCTCAACTTTACCTGTGGCCTGAAAGCCCGGGTCTCTGACAGCATGGCTGTCCTCTGGGAGCTGCTCTCCCAGCCTGGGCTCCGCAGAGAGAACAACCTGCTGCAAACTCACCTTGGGAAGCATTTTATTTTTTCCCATGAAGGTGTCCTTGCTTTGCTATAGGCTTTTGCCTGTTCAAGCTCAGTGAGTGCAGGAGCAGAGCCAGTGGGAGTCCTGGCTGTATCAGGGCTGTTAAGGAAGGATGTCTACAGGTTTCTTGTGTTTACAGGGATGATTGCTTTTGACATCTCTTCTTGCCTCTCTTTGAGAAGGGCTGAAGGGAAATGTGATGTCAGAGAAGAGGAGACTGAGTACGGGTTGGAGCAAATCAGCTCTGTGAACTTGGAGGTGCGATCACCCTTGATGCTCTCGTTAAGGGCTTTGGGGCAGAGCACTGGAAGGTTTCAGTTGCTGCGTCTCAGTGTCTCCCAGTGAGATGCCCATTCACACAGATGTGATTTCCCCAGCATGATCTGACCTCTGTGAGCCCCACTGAAGAGGGCTGAGGGTGTACAGTGGAGGGATGCTCAAGGCTGCGTAAGTACTTTTGATTCAAAGTGATGGTTGCCCAGTGGTAGCCAGCACAAAGGACTGCCTGGTATTGAACTTGCTGTGGAAAATGCTCTCTGGCTGCTGTTGGCTTGGCTGTCCCTGGGAGTGCTGTGGAAGAAGGCTAGCTGAAGTCCTGCATTCAGTCGACTGGGACCTGCCCTCGGCCTTAGAGGGTGCCCCAGACCCATGGTATTGAAGGGGAACAGCGACTCCGAAAGGGTTGCTGTCTTCCACTGCTGCACCAGCTGTGCGCCGGGGACACAGGAAGAAGACGAGCTAATGGTTTTAGTAGGCAAGGCCATCTTAATACCTGTGTAGATCTATAGGCAGAGTTGCCTGAGGAAAGATGAAAAATTAATGGGGACATTTTCACCCTGTCTGGCTCACATGCCATTTTAATCCTGCTGCCAACATGATGGGCGTTTCCGCCTGAGAAGAAGTGTTGAGTGAAATCCAAATCGTTCGACAAGGAGTAAAAACAGCCACCGATGGGGCCTGGGGCAATAAATCAGTTGTAAACACTCTATACTTTCAGGAAGGTTTACACGCAGATTTTGTTTCTATGGTGGCTCAGGCCAAGGTCTAAGCACTTCTAAAGCACAGAGTGTCTTCAGCAGAATGCAGTCTCCACTGCAAACGTGGAGAGATGGGGAGGTAGTGGGGAACAGGCGTAGCCTAGTGGGGAAGCCTGTTTTATTCCAGAAGATGAAGGCTTGGTCTCTGCGCAGAGTAGCACCCGTGTAATGGAAGGTATGATTTGTTACAGTGTGCAAATCTCTTGTTGGTCCATGTGGTTGAAACTTAGCATCTCGATGTTTAGATGGTAGGTAGCATGCACAGCGATGGCTAATGTCAAGAGAAGTATCATGAAAACAAGAGCTGCTGGATTTTAGACAGAAACACAGAATAATGTGGTAAGCTCAAAACCTGGAATGAAACAGAGTATTAATTACTTCTGGGGACATGGTAGTGGGTTATATAGGTGCAAGAGAGTTAGAGCAAGAACTGGGAAATGAAAGAGTATTCCAGGTTTGTCGAGTCCATGTGGTTCAGCTTACACCACCAGCTCCCAGGGATCTCTCTCTGCCTGGGAGCTGTGGGGTGAACAACTGATGAGTGCACCCCAGGGTGCAGGATGAAAAGGGGCACGTTGCTCTCCATGTAGTCCTCTAGCACCCGCTGTGTTATCACAACTCACTCCGTGTAAGCCAGGCAAAAGGACTCATCCTCTTTCCGGAGAGATAAAGCCTGAAATGTAAAAATAGTCCGATTTGGACTGGAGCTTAAAACTAAAGTGATTACATGACTTCTATTAAAGCAAAAAGCAAGCAAGCAAACAAACCAACCCTATTTTCCTCCGGTGATTACATAACTCACAAATCAGATGAATGGGCAGTCTTCAAAGCCATTGCCAGGGGAAAGCACCTGTACAACTCAAACCCAGCAGCTGTGTGCTCTGGGAACCAGTGCTCTGGTGGAGGCTGAGCCTTTGAAGCGTTGGCTCTTGCCCTGAGCCTGCCTTGCAGCTTGCCTCTCCTGCTTTACAAGGGGATGTGTGCCTTTTCCCATCTATATTAAGTGGTCTTACAACCTCTCCCTTGGCATGGCATTTCTTAGTGCTCTGCTGCTTCTGTGCTAAACGGTATAGAGCTGCTCTGTTGGGCACTTGGTCTTTGGAGGACTGCTAGCCAACTGGTTTTGCTAATGTTTGTGCAGCAGTGCAGGCATCAGGGAAGCTGGTATTGTACCAGGAGACGTATGGGCAGCAGAAGAGGTTGCATTCCCAGCTCCTGTCTACACACACGGTACAATGCAAATAGTCCTGAAGAGCTACATGGACAGTTGATCTGAATGGCAGAGCAGGATTTCACTGCAAAGAGCTTCACTGAAAACTTGCATAAATCAGTACCTGCTGGGGTCCTGTTATGGAGATATCCCACAGTACAGGTAAACTTACTTAAGTGAAGCTTACTCACCCCAAATGATGGTTTTCCTGAATCGACAGCAGTTGAGACTGGATGTTGTGGCGTATGCTCTGGGTGATTTCTCAGGTGCCTTTGTCCTCATTGCAGGTCATGCATCAGTCACTCTCTCAGCTGGAAGTTGCTGCTGACTCTGCTACCTGTTTTTGTAAACACTGAGGATGAAGGATATGATCGTTGATACATAGCTTGAGGGCTTTGAATTTTTCCTGGCCTGAAATCCTGCCGGAAACTTGCTACTCTCAAGGTCATGATACAGTGGCAGATTTGAGTGCAAATCTCTGAACTCAAGGTCCTCCTGGCCATAGGCTGGGTGTCTAGCAGGTCCCTGGCCCTGGCACTTGGTGAGGTGGTGGCAAAGTGAACGATTTCCCATCAGCTCCCCACACCTGCTGCTCTGGAAGTGAAGTGCTAATGCAGGGCACAACATGGCAAAACGTGGTCTGGGGAAGACAGGCTCGTAGGGGATAATGGATATGTTGGGTGTCATCTCGGTGGAGTTACGGGCAGGACTGGGAGGACCAGTTACCCACGCTGCTGAGTATGTAGGCGTTATCTGCACAAGTGGAAACAGCTCTTTGTTTTTATCTTGGGCCTCTAGCAGGGATTGTGTTCACATGCAAGGTCCGTGTGTGTGTGTAAGCGGGGGCAACAGTCATGGAAGAGCCGAGGATAACCCTGCAGCGAAGGTACCCATCTGGGGTGATGGAAGGAGCACTAGGCTCTCCTGAGCAGCTGGGCTTACTGAGCCTGAGGCACTGAAATAGGAAGCTGAGTAGCCCAACATGCAGCCTTGCACGTTGGTGATGGTAAGAACTCTTTGCCCTGTGCTGCTGTCCCTTTATAGGGTCTCTTTCTTGGACTTCAGCCTCTTGGAGCCATATCCTTGAGCTGTTTGCTTTGCACAAAGGTTATCAATATTTCACTCCCAAGAAAGGGGTATGACTGTCCCCTGTCTGTGGAGAGTTCACAGTCAGAGATGAGTAGAAACAGGAGCTTGTGCTCCTTTATGTGAGAGCACTGGGCATCCTGCCTCCAACAAAATGGTGGCCAGTGCCTGATACTTTGTAGGAAGCCCGGCCCTGCCAGCCCGACTTGTCTGCGTTTCACGGGATGCACACGGGAGGGCAAAGCTTTCTTCTTCTGCCTTGGAGAGGGGTTTGAAGCAGACTGAGATACGCAACAGTAAATTACTAAGGAATTTGCTCCGTACATTTGTGCTTGTGCATATACGTATGTGTTGATTCGTGCATGTCATCTATTTCACATCATCAGTCCTCCCAGTTTGTTGCTGAAGCTGGGTGATCGTTCTGCGGTCAGAGTGGGCTGAAGGTGGAAATGGTTTTATTTTGATAAACTCCTTTACCAAATACAGCACTTCTGCACACCTTGTCCAGGATAGGCTTTTTTATCTTCTTCTGTGAGGGTTTACCATCTCCTGTGGAGATGATATTTCCAGATAAGATCTGTTACTGTGTTCTGCTTTTTCCTCTGTTTTGCCCCTCTTTATCTCCTCTCAGATCAGCTGTCTTCTTCCTTCTTCCCCTCCCCTGTTACCTGAACCAAATCTTCTCTCTTGTAGTGCTGCTACCATCCTTGTGACCCTGGCTGCTGCCAGGCTCACAGAATTTCAGCAATACTAACAAATCTCAGCTTCTGTTATTTTTTTCTCCTTACTTTCAGGCATACCTCAGAGACAGAGCTGGATGCTTGAGAATGCGGCAGGTTTTCTGCAATGAGTTGCAAAAGACCTTTGCAACGGTTGCTCTGGAGGAGTGAGCAGACCTGTTAGTCCAGAGAGGGGCAATTTAAATCTGAAAATGTAACTGCTGGCATAGTTAACTGCTTCATCACTGACAAATAATGATATCCAGCAAATGCGTGAATACTGCAACTCTTAACTGTCTCCAAAACATTGTCGAATTGTGAAGAGCCCTGTTGTCTCATGCTCAGCTGCTACAGCCTCCTGACAGCTCCTCTGCTTCAGAGACTTTGTAAAGTCACTGAGAGTTGCAGGGGAGAGGAATGTAAGAAGGAGCTGAGTTAAAGCGCATTTTATCCAAAAGCAGTTAACATAGATACCACATTCCTGAGTGTGTGATTGACATTGCATTCAATTTGCTAAAAGCTTGCATATAAGTGACACTACTGCTGCCCCTGCCAGCACGTCAATGTCTGGATCCCAGTTGCTGCAAAGCATGCTGTGTCTGCCTGATCCGGTTTGGCACCTCTAAGCCGTAAGACCGGTGAAGCTTTGAAGCCGTCTGGGGAGGGGGAGGGAAGCTGCCTGTGGAGAGCGGCTGGTGAAATACAGACATAATCCTGCTTCCACTAAACCTGTCTATTAAAAGGGCTGTGTTTCTCCAAAGAAAGGCAGTGCCAGCAAACCAAGGTGCTCAGTCTAGGCACTAAAATCTCTTGTTCTTGAGGTATTTAAAGAATCCTGTAGTATTGATCCTGATATCTGTAGGTATCGATTTCTCTGGACAGCTTGATTGCTCCAGTAATCTGTATTGATTACATTTATTGCCACATTAGCAAGGGTGGGTTTTTTTTTTCTGAATAGCTCTACCTAAATGTATACCACCTTCTACTGAACGATGCTCGTCTCATTCTCTGTGTCTCAGAGTTGCACTGTGCAAGTGACACCTTGATTGTGGCTTTGTCCTTCTCCTTTTACCCCGTATTTCTTGATCGCTCTGTTACACGTGTGAAAATGCCGTCTGTTATGTTAGACCTGCAGTGGCCACTGGGTAGTGGAGCTGCTCCATTGCTCTGCTGAGTCTGGTACATCACACACAAATTATATCTAGAGTTACCGCCTAAAACTATAAAGTTTATAGCTTTTTTTCTTTTTTCTTTTTTCCCCTCTCTCTGTTTATGGCCTCATTGAGTTTCTGCATCAATGGTCCATCCCACGGTAAGGCAGAGCAGCTGGATCAAGAGGGCTGTAAACGTGGGTGAGCTATGTCTCTCTCTCTAAGATGAAACATGGGATTCTGGTCTAACTGTGATGGGTCGTAGCGCCATGCTCGGACTTCCCTGTGAAAGGTGAAGCACCGAAGTCCAGATCTGAGACTGCACTCCCCCCAGGGGCGTTGGATTGAGGGCTCCAGCCCACCAGACTGGCCCTTTCACCAGCCCTCCCCAGTGTCTTGAGTCTGATCGGTTTCATCACCTCCTTGCATACTGTGCTACCGCTCGTCGCTGTGCTGAGAGAGATGTGCGTAGGGTAGCCCTCTGATCGGTTCTTGTGTGCTTTGCACTAGAAATGCCTCATCTGCTCAGGCAGAGGGTGGGTTTCTTTTTATCTGGTACATCATTGGTCTCATAAAAGACTAAGTGACTGAGTTCAGTGGTGCAGAAAAATGGAGTCTGTGTTTTCTGTCTAGTGGCTTCTTTTTAGTTTTCTCTGCGACTTATCCCTCCCCTGTGTCTGCCCAGTCTCCAACTCTTCCCACTCCAAGCTGTGCACAACCAGGGGCTCTTACCCTTGCCTCCTGCATTTCTCCCATGGCTTGCCTCCCTGCTTCTTTTTGGGCTGACGTGCAGACCCGCTGGCCGTTTGGTAATGGGACTTCACCCAGTGTCCAGGGCAGGATGCTCAAGGACAGTGGTTCTTTTTCCAGCCATGCCTGTCCAACAAAGCTGACCATCTCCCAGGCTTTGTCAAGTTCATCTGCCAGCCCTGGGCTGCCCTTGCCTCCTCACCCTCGGTGAGCCATGGGCATCTCTTCCCTATTCTCTTTGGCTCCTGGAGCTCCGTGCAGATATCCAGCCTCTGATCCTGCATGAACCTGGCAGAGTTTGTACACCCAGTTTCGCTTTACCTGTGATGTGGCACCAGTCTTACCCTTTGGGAGCAGTGTCCCAGGAGCAATGCTAACTCTGCTGGCCTGGGATGTGATAAAGAGCCCCTGCAGCACGTCCAGGCCACCCACCCTGGGAGTGCAGAGCAGGCAAAGCTTGCGTTGGTGGAGTGACGTGTGTGAGCAGGGTCTCCCAGTGCTGGTGAAGAGCTTCTGGAGGCCTTGACCTGACTCGCATGTTGTAGTTGAGCCCATATTTGCTGTGTCTTTTGAAAATCTTGGGAAGGGCAGAATGAAGTTGGCTGGGTTTGGTGATAAGGTCTCTTAGCCCTTCTTCCTCTGCTCAAGGCAGGGGTGAAGTCCATGTATTTTTATCCCTGCTTGGGTGCTGAATTCCCTGTCTTTATTTGGCTTGCTGTCTTAGTCCCTCTGCCAGGATGCCTCTGGCCATACCTGGTTATATCCAGCTCTTAGACATGTGTGTGGGGATTCTTGGGAGGGTGGTTGCCACTCCCTCCTTCTCCACCTGTTATGAAGATTTGGGGATGGGTTGGGGAGAAGGACTTGAACAGCAGTTGCTCCTGGTGGATAGAGTTAATCCCTGGAGTCTTGAGTGTCTCCTGTTTTGCTGGCCTGCCTGGTTTCCTGCCTCGAGCCCCTGCCCTGGTGGGGTAGGGTTACTGAAGATGCAGGGACATGAGAGCCACGGGGGGAGCATGTCTATTCTGAGGAGCCGTGTTTGGTTACCGCTTTGAACCCGTGGTATGCCAGAGACGCTCGGGTATCGCTGGCAGGGAGCCACGTGGTACTGGGGCAGGAGCTGCAAGATGGGAGCAGGAGAGGACGGCTAAGGACCTGCAAGGCTGCGTGAGACATTTTTTTACCCAGACAATTAGAGATAAAATGTGACCGGGAAGTAGTGGCACTGAAAGAGCACAGAGCAGTTTATCTATTAACCTTAAATTGTTCCCCCTCCTGAACTCCCCACTGCTGTGTCTCCTTGGCAGTGAGGGAGAGGATACATATGTGTATTTTGTGTGGATAGCCACGGTGAAGTGACCTGTATGAGGATATGGGGGGTTTGTGGCGCAGGGATGGCCAAAGCCTCGGTCACAGATGGCCTGGTAGATCTGTAACTTAACTGCTAGACCGTAACAGGTGCTGCAGGTGTTGCTTGTAGATACTCAGTTCTGAATATCTCTACAGATAATGATCAGGCATCATTCAGATGCAAAGTTCTGTTCAACATACTTTATAGGCCCCTGAGGTTCAGAAGCTCAATTTGGAAATAGAGACAAGAGACTTCGTGATCTCGGGGACAGGGCGTGAAGCAGGGAAGTGACGAGAAAGTGCACTCAGCTTGGGCTTGCTCTGATTTCTCTGTGCTCCCTGGCAACATTTGGGTGAATGAGGACAGTGCTGCACATACACGCGCATCTAACATTACTGTGCAGTGTGTGGGCATGCCTAGAAGGAGCTCGCTTATGCTCGTTTGCATCTTACCCCTCTTTTATGGTCCTTACCCCGGCGCTTACCCCTCTTTTATGGTCCTTTAAACAAAACGGTGTTTTTAGCTGTTGACGCAAAAAGAAATGCTCGTTTGGGAAAGTGGCTGCCTGCAGGTTCCTGTTCTACATCCCCAGCCCTCCTGCAGTGCTACCTTTTCCACTGACATCCCCAGGATCAAGCACCACGGCATTTGCAGGGAGTCCACGCATCTTCAGCCGCTCTGTGCCCAGCCAAAGGTTTCCATGCTGCTCCAACTGGTAACACTCAGTTCCTTCCTACGTCTCTTGTAACCTTTGGAAATATCCTTTACTTTCTCATCTGCTTCCTATTTGCTTGACCAGGTACTGGTCTGGTAAGTACCTAGCTTTGGGATCTATGTGTGGTGATTGACTGCCTGGCAGGCGAAACCGGGCAGCTGTCTATTGAGTTGTTACAATGGTTTGTCACAACACAAATTTACTCATCCCCTCAATGTCACAAAACTTACAGGCACCTGAATCTTGGAGGTGTCTGCTGCTTTGTTAAATTTTCTGACCAGCAAGTTCAAAAACTGTGTGGGTGACAAAATACTGATGTACACCCACACAAGCTCACAGTGTGATATCAATAAATGACATAAGTGTTGTAGATATAGACAGTAAACATAGCTTTTTGGCTTAAAAGCAAGTCCACCTCTCTAATTTCATTACCAATCAAGCTTTGTCATTTTTCCTTCTGAATTATTTGTGCAAGCTCTCTGTCTTTTCTGAGCTTCTCTGTGGTGGATGTTTAGTGGGCAGTTATGCTTGGACCAGGGTCCCAGGGCACAGAGCTCCTGTGGTCCTCTGGCTTGGAGAAGACCCCAGACAGCTTGTCTGTACCAGGCACATACCCTATTTGTGGATGCTCTGAAGTCCGTGACACAGTGTCTGTGCCTGATGGTCTTTGTTCCCTGCTTGGCACTGCAAGTGAAATTCCTGTTTGAGAGGGATGTAGGACTGCCGTATGGGAAAGCATAGCACTGTTTCATGAATAAAAAGGGTATTTACAAAACAACGAGGTTTGTTATAGCTACATGCAGACTTGATACCAGACAGCGATGCCAACATTCCTAAGAATCAGCAAGCAGAAAGACTATTCACAAGCATAGTCAGCTGATTAATTTATTCACTGACAATAATTCTTATGGACAAGCATTCTGGAAAATAGTGTTTAGGAAATAAAATCAATAGTCCTTTTTAAGAATTCCAGAGCTATTAGGGAAGGGAAGTAAAGTCGCTACATAGTTTTCATTATGTGATGCTTGGTAAAGCACAGAGGAATCATATTCTCTCAGTTTGAACATTTTTGCATATATTGCTACAGCAACAAGAACTAGAGTGTGCTGTCTTGCAGCTATTACTGATTGTGCTGCTTCAACTGATAGGTACATCTCTTACTACATCTTTGCCTGCAGTCTATCAAAGTTTCAGGTTTTCTTCTCCGGATTTTCACCTGTAACTCTATGTCTATATTCTCATTATGAGCTTTTTTTTCTGCAGGATGCTCCTCTGGTATCCCTTGTTCTCTCAAACTTCTGTCCTTAGTTTTAAAACTTTCCTACTTCAGCTCCTTATTCATGCTTTTACTTTTTTGTGTTCTTTCCCCCAAGCCCCCCACCATCTCTCCATCCAAACATGGGTTATTACAGCCTCAGTCACCAGTTCTGCCCGTGGCTATCTCCATTTACAATTTCTTCTGTTCATGGTAGGTTTTATTTTCAGTCTTGATGGAGCCGCTTCCTTGCCCTCCTTTTTTTCCAGGTCTGTGCTACGGTTTCTTTCATCAGCTTGTGCCCCGTTTTAGCTTAAGACCTCCTTGGAACCGTCTTTTAACGTTACCAAAGACAATGGCTCCCTGGGGTTTCTAAGCTCTACTGTAGTACAAATACGTATATAAAATTCATCATCTTGCTAGGGCACATTCCTGATGTCCTAACCTAGCAATTTCCTTGCTCTTAGCGCGTGGGTTTTTCAAATGATGTGAAAGAGAAGTATATCGTAGTCACTTAGCAACCAGAACTGGCTTTTGAAAGCAAAAACTTTGTTTTTATTTCGTAATTTTGGTTTCTAGAACCTTAAAATTAACAACTGCGTGCTCAGGAAATCAATGAAGTGTTTGCAGTGTTGCAGAACGAAGATACGCTGTCTGTTTATGTGCTCGCTTGCATGCACGTGTGCGTGCGTGCTTACTCTCTTGCTCTCCTTAGTTATAGACGGGACAGCGTATTTTCTCGTCCTCTTCTTTTGCACCTGATTTTCAGGAATGTTGTTGAACTCCACTTACAGTCAGTGGGAACTTTGGTGCTCAAAAATCTGAAAAATAATCCGTTCCTCTGCTGCAGACACAGGCTGCCTCCGATGCATTCCCAGCTGTGAAATGCTCCGACTGCCCTTTATTCAACAGCCAGCGCTTCCAGCTTTGTCGCTGGCAAATTCTGCAATGCAGCTCCCAGTGATCAATGCAAAAGTCTTTGGCTTATGAAAACTGAAAGTGTGGGGACAGCACAAAATAAATTGAATCGCAGAAAAAAAGAGCACAGGCAATTCTCCTGATTGCATTATTCAGCTTCACATTTATTTAATTAACCCCCGACGTTTTCTAATTAAAAAGCAGCCCCTGCAGAATTTCCCGGTTGCCGCCTGAGAGGGGAAGGGGAGGCGGAGGGCAGGGCTCGCCGCAGCCGCCACCGGGAGGGGAGGGGGGCGACACACACCTGGCCCGGGGGCTAGGGCTGGCCCCCTCCTTCGGCGGCGATGCCGAGGGCCCAGCCTGTCCGAGGCGGGGTGCCCGTGGCCCTGGCCCGGCCCGGGGGCACACACGCATCCCGCTGCCAAGGAAGGAGCGCACTGCCCTCTAATGCCGCTCCCTGGTAGTGGAGCGGGGGAAGCCCTCCGGGGGCTGCCGGCTGAAGGGAAGCCCCGTGGGCTCCCTGTCGAGGCTTGGGGGAGAAAAGGGACGGTTTAGGTCCCGCCGGGGATGGGGGAGCTGGGGGGAGAAGGCAAGGCGCTGTTTTGGAGGACGCCCTGAGCCCAGCCCTGGTGCCAGACCGGTTGTTTCAGCGCTCCGTCCCCGCGGGTGCCTGGTGCTGCAGCTGGCGAGAGCCATAGAGGGGCCGTTGTGATGCCTTCTGCGCTCCGGTAGCTTGTGCTTTTCTTTTTGGAAGTAAACCTCTGCCGAAATTTGCTGTAAATGCGCTTCAGGCCAGAAACGTAGCCCCGGGGCTTTCTTTTTAGCTGCGACCTGTCTCAGGTGAGGCCATAGCTTGGGCTGCCGTGGAGACAACGCCGCCCTTCGTCAGCGCTGCCCTTTTTCCTTTCCCTGTGCCGTTCAGAGAGGCACGTCCGAGCTGCATATTGCAGTTATGTCAGAGATATCCAAAATTACCGTGTCTGGAAGATCTTTGGAGGGGACTTCCATTGCTTGAGCCTGTGTCTGAACAGAGGAGCAAGATTTGCTCCTTCTGCTTCCTAGACATGAATGCCTGGAGACGGATTAGCCTTTACTTTCTTCACCGAGGTGGCATTGGGAAGGGGCTCTGGCAGCCCTGACTGCGGGATCGCCTTTTTTCATCATAGTTTGCCACAGGGAGATCACCGCACCAGAAAATGCTGGTGTTTTAGACACTGGCCCCTTGAAGCCAGGCTGCAGCACGGTAGAGGCTCAGTGGAGCCACAGTGCTACCAAGCAAGGGCTGGAGGAAGGCTGTGGAGGTGGGTGGCTGCTGCATCTCATGTGTGGGGTGACCTCTCTGTGGCCCAGGAAGGAGAGTGGTGCGGGGCGGAAAGCTTCTGCCCGATAATGGAGTTCACTGTTTTCCTGACCCGAGGGCAATTGGGTAGGAAGATTGGCTGGGAATGGCTCGTCATAAGACTGTCATCAGTTGGTTGAAGTCGATACCAATTACGAAGTTATTAATTAAAACAATGTGACTGCTGTGAATAATGATTGTAACCCTTTATTTTCCAGGCAGTCACACTGCATACATCTAGCATGAATTAGAGCCCTCTACATGCACTGACTGGTAAAGACTGTGCTTTCTTAAACGTGTCTTTTAAGTGACATAATAACATCTTTTTAAGTGTTAGGATTGACTTTTTCTTCAGAATTGGCTTTGTCCTGCCTTCAGGAATCTTCTCTGACTTGAGAGTCCCTATTAATTAATCTCCTGCTGTCTGAGAACATATTAAAAGCCTCTTAAGGGCAACCCATCGAGAAAGGGTGAGTGTTCAAGCAGCCATGGAAACCTGCCTGATGTAATTTCTTGTTCCCAAGAAAGCTTTCTGGCATTCCACTTACTGTTCCCATGCTTTCATCTTTGGGAAGGAGATACTGGAGTAGTCACCATCCTTTGCTGGCATCAAGATAAGGGCTTGGTGCTAGTATTATTGCATGTGAGCTGTCTCCTGGGGTCAGCCTCCTTACTGTCTGGTTGCCATGTCCTGGAGGAGGGAGCTCAGGGCTGGCTGCTCTATAGGAGGATGGGAGTGTTTGCTCAAGTGATTACTGCATGCGACCCATGCCTCCGATGGGTTTCCAGGGTGGCCTGGTGGATCCCTTTCTATGTTTGCAAAGGGGCACAGTCTGCGGGAGGAGAGAGGAACGGATGGAGGTAGTGAAAAGGCTACCTGTATGGACGTACACTGTGGTTCACCTCATGAAGCATGGCTTTAATCTGGCAGTGCTGTGGTTTGGTTCTGCACCTGAGGCACAAGAACAAAGTGGTTTTGGTTTATGATTCACCAGCCAAACTTAGAGACACCTCCGAAATGAGTGTAGCCCTGCCTCCAAACCTCCTGTCTCCCGGTACCTCTAAGGCAAACTGGGTAGCCTTACAGTGCCATTCGGCTGTGCCCAGAAAAGGTTCAGTTCCCCGCCTTGCTGACACACAACTTGATGGATTTGGGGGCATGAATCTGCCTCGAGGATGCACGTGGCCCTGGCTCCATCACCGCTGGGCAGGACAGATGTGAATCCACGTGCACCAGTGACGCAGGAAAACTGGATTTGGCCAGCTGCCGGGGCTTTGAATGTTCATTTTGGGGGAGGGAAGGAAGGAAGGAGGATAGAAGAGGGGAAAACCTGCCCTCTGCCTGCTCCTGGTGTTGAGGTTCCCCGGGGAGGGAGGGGGGGCTGCAAAAAGAGGAGGAGCCGGGGCAGGGCTGCTGCTTTGCCAGTATGTCCTTTCGCCATTTGATGGCAGAGACATAATATCGTGGGGCCAATGCACAGGAGCCCGGCTGGAGCTGTTTGCCCTTTTGCTGCATCTGATGGATTTGTGTGTGCCTCTGTGTGTGTGTGTCGCTTTGTTTTGCCATCCTGTGTTTTTTAGTAATAATCCCCTTCAAGGTTACAGAGATATCATTTGTCAGGCAAGCCGACAGAGCTCTTTCTTACTATGGGATTACATAAGAGAACACAGGCTTTATTACCATTTTAGGATGTATTAGCATTGTGGATTATTTCCATAGAGACTGAGCACGACGGCAGCCTTCACTCCAGGCTCCCTCATCCTTCCTCCTCCCCACCTCTTACTTTTGAAAAATAATATTCATTAGCAAACAAACAAGCGGAAACTGTCCTGTGAAGTCTGGTCCGTGATCAATGGTGTATGTGGAGGGATGACACGGGTGCCAAGAGTGCATCACAAGCCTGCAGACAGAGGGAAGGTTTTTGAAAAGATGATGCAGAGCAGCAAGAAAGCAGATGTGCTTTCTTTATTCCTTCTTGTCCATGTGCCCTCTTTTGAGGCTAGGGAGAGCTGCTGCTCCTGCCTTGGTCATTCATTGCCTGTGGGATCACGGCAGGTCAGGTCGATGCTTCATCTCTCAATTTATCAGTCTCTAAAACAGAGAGTTTAATTGTACTGGGGTACACTGTTTGTCGGAGAAACTCACGAGCCTATGGTTTGTTCACAGCATCGTTTCTCTGACAAAGGCCAATCCTGAAACAGCTTTCTCACACAGGCTGTGCATCTTTTGAGCTGCCAGTGGAGTAGGAAAGGAGTGGGGAGCATTGCTGTAAATAAATGAAACTGCACATTCCTCCCTTGGCAAAGCATCTTACCATATATTTGAGTCTCCATTTCTGATGTGTACTGTAACCAGAAAGTAGTGGGTTCTCCTCTACGGATGGACTAACGGGATATTTTAGGTCTTTCCCCTTTTCTATCAAAACCTGCAGAGAGCAGAGATATTCTTCCTCAACAGGCCTAGGCCATTGCTGAACCGAAAAATCTGGAAACTGGTTTCCTCCTCTGTGCTGTAGCAGAGGCACAGCCGAAAGTATTGGCAGTTTTCACAGCCTGGCAGACATGGTCAGGAAATTTTTGGCCTTCATCTGTGCTGGGGGTGTCCATTATGTTAAGTGGTTCATTGTGAATCTCAAACTGCATGGTGCAGAGCTGATAGTGGAGTTGATAGACACGACTGCCAAGATCGATGCCAGTTCACCGGCCAGTGACAAGTCTCCAGGTCTGGAAGGGATAATTTTGTTTCACCTCTTGCCTGGTCTTTTCAAGGCTAGAAGTCATCTACTTAGTGTTTCTTCTCCTGATGCTGCTCATACGTTACCTATAACATGAAAATTGTACTAGATCCTGAGTAACTCCTGGCTTAGGGAACACCTGCAATGTTTGCACTGCAGCCACATGTCGCAAGTATCCCCCAGGGCCGGTCTTATAAAAGAGCGATCAGACAGGTAACTGCATCCGAGAAAGCCTGCTGCTCTGTTTCTTGAATCCTGTTCTGGCCTGCGTGCTGATGGGCATGCACATGCCTCTACCCTTATGAGCAAAACCTACAGCAACAGCCAGTGCAGACTCCAGGTAGCAAGAAAAACAGACCTCTGCAGAAGGGACACTTGCTACAGGGAGAGCAAGAGCTAACCAAAAAGACTCCAAGGATCAGTCATTCATGAGTAACTTGTTGAAGAAAGACAGGGAACCCGTGGTTATCGGAGATGGGGTGGGAAGGTGCTGTTGAGTTCCGCAATGGCTGCAGTGGCAGCTCAGATGCGTACTGGACACCTGAGAAGCCACATACCAGACAGATGCAGGAAATCAAGCTTCAGATATTCTGCTGCTCAAGAAGCTTTTCCTTCATCTTTTAAATAGTAAGGTCAACCAGAGTGCTGAGGAAGTAGCTGTCCTCTGGTGACCCTAGCAATTGCATCGTTTCTGTGATTTATCAGCACAATGCATGATTGTTATAGCATCCTTACCCGGGATGGCAAACTGAAAATCTTGAGCGTTGCCTGTAGGCTAACTTCACCTGATTTTTGGTGTCCTTGCTGCCATTTCAAAAAATAAGTATATTTCTTGCCCATGAGTATTCTATTTGCTGCTCTAGACAAGTGGATCCAAGAGAGGGGGAAAAAAAAAAAGTGAAGTTCTCATCTTCGTGAACTTCCTGGACACCCTTGTGCTCTCTCCTGTGCCAAGCTCATGCTTTCTTCCTGTCAAAAAGGTCTAAAAGCCTTTAAATACTCTGAGAGATGCAAGTTTCTAGTTAAAGACTTGTGGCTGTGTAGGTAATAGAATACGTTACTCACATGTATCACTGTGTTGGATCGTGAAAGATTTTTATCTGGATTCCTCATGCAGTCCTACGATACTGGTTGGACAACAGAAACTGTCCTATGATCTTTACTTTCTGTGGAGGAGATCGAATATGTTGTTTCAAAGACTGATCTCGGTCCTCAGAGAAATTCATTTACAGAAGCCCTCCATAACCGAAGATGTCTTGTCCTAGGCAACGTGGGCTACTGCAGCGGACCCCAGTGACTCAAACCTCTCTGTGGGAAACAGCCTGAGGATAAGCTGTTCAGGCTGGAATAAAAATCCATATGTGATTGAACTACGGAGACCTATCTATCTAAAACGTCGACAATGTATGTCCTTACTGCCCACCCTGTTTACTGCTGCTTGTGAAGTTAACGTTGAAGGGATTCACATGTGCCAGAACACGAAGCCATTGCTCCTGGTGGCTGGAAGAGATCTGACTTTCCCTCAGCTGAAAACAAGACAGTGAGGAAAAGCTTTCCTAGGTTAAACTTGCTACAGTTCAAAAAGGACTTGTTCTAGGATGTTTCTTATCAGCCTGTGAAATCACTAGGGAATCCCTTTAACATCAGATCCTAGACACACTGCCATGCAGGGCTTAGGGCAGGCAATTTTCTTCCTGGCAGCTACACCAGCATTCATACACTGCAACACCTTGGTCTGTTTCTTGAAGATTTTGAGTAATTGCTGGTGGACTGCAAGTGTTTGTGCCTTTGACCGATGACTGAATGAGCAAATCTGCAGGTCTATGCAAGCAGTGGGGCTGGCTGTATTTCTCATGCAAACACACAAAATACACGTTCTTCCAGGGGCCTCAGGGAAGGGCACACCTCTGAATGTTGGACTGTTTGCGGCAAAGATTAGTATACCTATTTATCACAGTTACTGTGAAAGCAGGGTAGCAGATAAATGAAATTGAGAAGGACCTTTCTTCTGCCACATGAGTTCTAGGAGTGCCTTCACCTCATACTTGCTCACCCATGTGGCACAAATAAATTTTCCTGGATGCTTAGCTGGATTGTATCTACAGAACTACAGGTAGATGAGCAGGCTTGATTTCTGTCTCTTGTGGTCCTCAAACCCACCTTGAGCTAGGTTCTGATCGCAGATTCTCTAGTGTCTGCAGCTGCTGAAGATGCAGGAAGACATCCATCTCAAACCTTACTACCCTGTGTCTTGCCTAAGGCATCTGTGAACGTCGGTGCAGTGGGAACCCTGCAAAAAAGTTTGTCAGTGGTGGCAGGTGACCACTTAGGGGGTCTCTGTTACCTCTGTCAGAGCCTGTCCTGCCCTGGAGCCCTGTGCACACAAGCTACTGCCTTGGGAGCCAAAGGTGTAACTCTGTTCCTGCGTTTCTCTTTGAGAAATCCCTCACCAAAGTAAGCGTGCATGAGGGCTTCGGGTGCATCAGACCTGCTGCACTGATGGCTGTTTCCTNCACCCGGTGTCTTGCCTAAGGCATCTGTGAACGTCGGTGCAGTGGGAACCCTGCAAAAAAGTTTGTCAGTGGTGGCAGGTGACCACTTAGGGGGTCTCTGTTACCTCTGTCAGAGCCTGTCCTGCCCTGGAGCCCTGTGCACACAAGCTACTGCCTTGGGAGCCAAAGGTGTAACTCTGTTCCTGCGTTTCTCTTTGAGAAATCCCTCACCAAAGTAAGCGTGCATGAGGGCTTCGGGTGCATCAGANTACCCTGTGTCTTGCCTAAGGCATCTGTGAACTTTGGTGCAGTGGGAACCCTGCAAAAAAGTTGGTCAGTGGTGGCAGGTGACCACTTAGGGGGTCTCTGTTACCTCTGTCAGAGCCTGTCCTGCCCTGGAGCCCTGTGCACACAAGCTACTGCCTTGGGAGCCAAAGGTGTAACTCTGTTCCTGCGTTTCTGTTTGAGAAATCCCTCACCAAAGTAAGCGTGCATGAGGGCTTCGGGTGCATCAGACCTGCTGCACTGATGGCTGTTTCCTGTGTGGAAATAGCACAGCAAAGCTGGTCTGTTCTAGCTGCTAGCAGTTTTGCACAGCACGTGGACAAAATTGTTCTTTTTTTATAAGTCATCAGGCTACTCCTATACAGGGCTGATGAAGCTCTAAAAAGACTATCGTAATAGCCAAATTACTCTTTTCCTGCCCTTACAGTTTTACGAGGTGAAAAGAAGAGAATTTGTTGAGGGGCACGAGACGATGCAACAGTTCTGTGGGTATTGTGTCGGTGGGACCCGTGTGGCTCACGATATACCCTACAGCCTGGGAGAAGCGCCTTGCCCGATATGAAATTCCTTATCTACTTTATGTGGTCTTGCCTTCATCCACAGTGGGAGACCTCTCAGGGAGCTTAGCAGCCAGTTGCAGAGCAGTTTTGCGCATCTGTTCCGAAGGTCTGTGGTTGTTATACCAAACCCCTGATGCCTGCACTGTATTGAGAGACTCTGGTGTTCTTAATTGTGTTTGTTAGACACCTGCTCTTACTTAGTGCAGGATTTGAGCGTTGTATGCATGGTGTATTTATACTCACCATACCTCTAAGAATTGCTTTATTGTCAAAAGTGTTTGTGCTTCAGTCTGTGAAATGAAGATAATTATTCACCTCTGGGCAAATTATATGATATTTAGTGGTCTGAATTTCACTTTGCATGGGCTTGGCTCTGTGTTGAGATCCTCTGAACTGTGCCTAAATTTAATGCCTTGAGTAGGCAGTGTGACTGCTCTTCCAAGTGACTTCCAGAGTCACGTATATTGCTTGTAACGTGGAAAAGAGGATCTAGAAGCCAAGCCTTCAGCCGAGTCTCAGAAAAGCACCCTAATTTCAGAGCTGTCCCCCTTTGCCAGGCACGCTGGCACCAACATTTCCATTTGTGGAACCCAGTTTGTCTTGCAGCAAGGAGAAAAACGCCTTTTGACTTATAAATTGAGTACGTTTAATGGGGAGCAGCACAGGAGGAGTCATTATTAATAATTACTTGCATAACAATAGCCTTTCTTCCATAGATCTCGCAAAGCTGGGCAAACATGAATTAATTCAACCTTAAACTACCCACATGGGAGGACGCAAAGTATCATTATCCACATGAACAGTTTCTCTGCATGATTTTACTAATTATAGTATAGCACTTAGGTGTTGTTATATGTGCTATATAAGACAGTAAATAACATTTTACAGGGGAACAAAGGGCATTTCTTACCCAATCAGACTTCTTTTCCACCCCTCGCTCTACACTGTCTCCAGCAACCGGGAGGAGTATTCCAGCAGAAAGTGGAGGAAATGGGCCATCAACAAGCAGCGTGGCCAGATATAACTAGGTGAAATGGCTTGCCTAAACCCTGCAGAAGCGGGCCCGTCGAAGAGCTGGATCTAGATATAACTCACGTTGCACACCCTCCACCGTAGCAGAACAGCTTTCACCTTTCTTGGTTGCTTGGAGGAATCTCATTCCTGACCCTAGCAAGGCAGTGTAATGCAACCTTCCCAAAGAGGCTGAGCTATTTCAGTAGCACCACCTTAAGAAGTTACCAGGCTGGCCCAACGAGGTGTGGGAGCACCTTCTGCTTTATGATGCTTTGAGCATTAGGGAAACAGCTACTGCCTTAAAGCCCTGGGGAAGGGGCACTGAAATACTCCCAGCCGCCTGGGAACCTGTGAGTACTCCTCCTTCCTGGCATCTGAAATTTCCAGCAAGGCCTTTGCCATCCTTTTTCCCCTGCTAAGCCCATGGAAAAGAGCTGGCTCTAGGTTTTCCTGAGGACAACCCAGCAACTGGGCATGGCGGTGTCTGAAATAAATATAGTTTTGGAGGAGAGTTCATTTCCCCTGAATTAATGCAGCCTGACACAGAGCGCAGGAGCATGTGCCATCTGGTCAGATCTGCCTTGATTTTGTGAACAAGGGGGAGGGTAACCGATACTTTTATGAACTGCAGTTGCTGCACAGGCGAAAACAGTAATCCCCTAGGTACTGAAAATGCGAGATGCTAATCTGAAATTAAAATGGGTAAATGCGCACAGGCCCAGTAAGGTCGTGAAGGTGAAAACCGTATTCTCTAAGGAAATGAACATTTTATCTTGAGAATCCCTGAGTACAGCCATGTAGTCCATCAATTTAATAGGAGGTGGTGGGGTAGCAGGCTGCTCTTTTATTTAAGAGCCAAGCTTGTTCCCTGTACGTGTAGAGTGTAATGTAATTTCCTTCCTTCATCCCATGATGTATGCGTGTTCTCTGCAGAGAATTCACTCCTATATTACCCGTCCGTACCCCCTGCCCCACCTCGGGCCCTGTTTTACCATTGCCTTCCAATGCTGCCGTATAAATCGTGCCAGAGGATGTCCCTCTCACTCCTCCTCAGCTAGAGAGCAGGCATCTAATTCCACTCTCGCCTGTAGTCCTGCCGAGCGCGTAATGAACTGGCCAAATTCCGCCGATTCTCCCTGGGAGGGAGTTTGAAACCGTTCAGTGGTATGTCATAACGTGAGCTGTGATGGCGGGGAATCTGGAGGAGATCCTCATCTCTTTCCTTGCGCTGCCTGTGAGAGCAGGGCTTGCATGCTCGTGAGCGGCAGGCAAGGATTCTGCACAAGCTGCCTGAGAGCCCAAGACAGCCCACGTGTGCCCCAGGGCAATGGCTAGGAAGTCACCATTGGCCATGACTTTTGTACAGGGCGGACTCTTAAGGCCAGCCGTGCTGGCCTTAATTTAGCAGATAATGGCTGTGTAACCCAGAGGCATGTGTAAGGCAGGAACAGAAATTGTTTGCCTTGTTTTCCTAAGAAAATTGCTCTCTGGCTGTGTGCCTTCCAGATTTTCAGACGCCGACCTGTAGTACAAAACAGCATTGAGGGCTCTGAAGCTTCTTTGCAGATCAGGCGAGGCAGGCCTGCAGTGCCACCAAGAGCCATGGTGACAGCAGGGAGGGGGTGAAAAGCTGCTTTCATATGCAGCAAAACAGTGAGGGAATCTGTCGGGGTGCTGGGTGAGATGCAGGTGATGCATAATAACCTCCTCTTACCTTCCTAAGGTTTGGAGTGCCTGTGCTGCTCGGAGGTAAGTCCTGCGATCCTTTCACGTATGCTTGAGACGTGTTGATGTGGGTTCAGCCCCTCGATAGGCAGTGGTCAGGCACACAAAGCCAACGTGCGTCACTTGGTGTCAGGGCAAGCCGTGATTCACGGGGAGGCGAGGGCTGCAAGAAGGACAAAAATCAGGAGGCATGCTTTCTGTGTGGTTAGTTGAAGGAGAATGTTGCAGCTTTTCTGGCCAGGAAAGATGCATGGTGAGAGGATGTTTCCCTGTGGTGGCTTGATTGTCCTTTTTTCCTGATGAAAAGCAAGACCCAGTACCCTGATGCGTTCCTCCCATTGTCAGATGGAGTAAAACTTGCTTGGCCTTTTAGGTAGAGACACACTACAATGCTTGGGTGAAAAATGCTATAAGAAATGGTGGAGTTTTTTCTGTACTGCAAAGCACAGATAAAGGGTCAAGGTTTAGGTTTAATTAGTGACAGGGAGATTCTGGCTCAGAAATTTCCATCATTTTCATGAGTGCTGAGCTCTGATCATCTGTAGAAGGGGCACATTTCTCTAAAGATACTGTGTTTATTGCCCCTCACCCCATCCTCATCTTTTCTCTTGGAAAGGAAATATCTCTAAACCCAAGGAAATTTAAATATCTCTTCTGTTTTACATTTTTTTCTTTTCCTCCCAACCTTGGTTTTGATTCTGGACCGGAATGCCCAATAAAATCACGCAAAGGTCTTTTATTTATGTTTGGCTAGGAGCTGACCAGATGCCCCAGCCTGTGAAATAATCACCATCTGTTGATTGTAATCGCAAGGCAAAAGCCAAAAGCCTGGAAGGTTTTTTCAGTGATGTACTCAAAGGACTGCAGCTTGACTTTTCTGAATAAAAACAAAAGCTTCTGCTTTGGGTCAGGCCTATTTTTTTTTTTTCTTTTAATACCTCCCCACGTGCTGAATGCCTATGAATAGCTCTGCCACTCATTCCCTCCTTATCAGGAATAATTTGGCTTTGCATTTCCTTTTTTTTCTTTTTTCATTGCCGTGCGAGAAGGTGGCACCGTTGCTGTGCCCTGGTGCATTACATCCATCCTCTGCAGCTCAGCACTTCAGTGCGGAGCATGCTTGCCTGAGGTGCCCTACGCAGCGAGTTCCTTCTCTCCCTCTTTTTTTCTCTCTGATATCTTGCCATTCTCACATCAGTCAAAGATGTCTCTGGGGAAGAAGGACAATGGCAAATACTGCAGGTGCAGTGAGAATCAATAATTCATTTAATCATAAATTAATAAATGATGATGCTGCTTGGGGAGAAGGGGAGGAAAAGAAAGAACATTAATAAAGTGGTTTCCAGATCAATTCCACAACTGCGAGAGACTGAAGAAAGGCTCCAGAGGGCCTGAACTTGATAATTGTCAAGGTGTGTGAGATTCCCTCACTGGTGTCATTGCTGCTTCTCGGGTTTAATTCAGTGATACGGTTGTTATCTGCCCCCCTCTCCTGTGCAACTCGGAGGCTGCAGAACTTCGGTATTTGTGCGACGCATAGCAAAATGCCTCTGGGTGGGGCAAGTGAGCTGTATAGAACTTTTTATGCTTGCTGGATAAAAGCATTGCCGTTCCTGAAGTGCTTCTGCCCGAATTAAGAGGAAGGTAGGTCTTCAGTCCTGGCCCCCAATGCGGCTCAGCTTGCTTCTCCGGGACCATTGGGTACAACTGAGTACTGTTGCCACTGAGTGACCCGGGAACACTTGACGCTGTGTTGCATCTGTGTCTGCCCAAAATACATGGTGGGAAATGCACATATGCATCACATCTGCTTGAGTCTAGAGCACATGAAGACAGGGCAAGCCAGGATTTAGCTGTCAGAAAATCAGTAATGAATATAATAAGGATATTAAGCGTATTAACCTCCAGAAGACACCTCTCAGGCAGGCGATGCCTATTCATTTCAGTAAGCTGACACAGACTCTGAAAGCCCCTATCACAGCAGTCCTTCATCCCATAGTGAGGGGAGTACTGGGTGGCCAGATCTGTCACGTGAGCTACCACCAGCCATGCTTTCTGGCTCTTTTCTCTCCAGTGTGCTCTGTCCTTCCCTGTGCCTGCAGTAGCGCAGAACTTTCACAGCAGCTTAGATGAAGGTCCTCAGGGCCAATGAGCACTATCACTCTTATTTTCTCCTTCATTGGCTCTTAAGTAACAGACATGGACATCTCCTGACCTGGGGGCTGGATTTGTCTTTTTCATAGAATCATAGAGTACCAGGTTGGAAGGGACCTCAAGGATCATCTGGTCCAACATTTCTTGGCAAAAGTGTGGTCTAGACAAGACCGTGAAAACACGTAGGAGCCCAAGGATGTTCCTCCCAGGATTTAGTGCTCTGTAGGCCTACCTGCAGTTTGGGCTGACTTAAATTTCACTGAGAGATAAGAATGTCCACTTTGGTCGTTGCCCAGGACGAGAGGTCAGGTCTGTTTATGCAGCATGGTAGTGCTCAGAGGAATTCGGAAACTGTGCCTTTCTCCTAGCCCTTCTTGTGGTCAGCAGGCATTTGGAAACATGACCTCCTCAGCGACGGAAGGTCTTTATTATGTATTTGTATGTCACTGTATTAATAAAGGTAATGAATAGTGGAATGAGAACCTTAGTACCTCTTTCGCATAACTACGCATGTCGTTAATGGACATAAGATTAGCTGGAGCTGCTGAAACACCCAGCAACACTGTTTTGCCCCAGCAGTTTGAATTCTGCCCAGTGCTCATATACTGGATAAAGTGTCTGCTTTTCCTAAATGGAAGGAAAAAATCAATGCAACCAAGAATGCCGCCGGACTTTGGAAGCTGAAATCTCAGACAGTGCAAAGACTGGAAAGCGAGGGAAAGGATCTCCAAAATGGTCTCTCTGGATGTACTAGCAGTACCTGTATTCTGTGCCCCTTTTTTCCCATTCTGTTGAGTTCTAATTTACACTCATGCAGAAGCAGAACCAGCCAACTTATTTCCTGATATAAGGGCTATTCTTTTCTTTTTTCCTAGTTTAATCTCGTAACTCCTAGTTATTACCTCCTCCCACTCTGCAGTCTTCACATGCATCAAGTGTATTTTACAGTTTACTTCCTTGAGGTTGTTCCTTAATAAGGTGCACACATTTAACCCTTCTTGGCCTTCTTCATAAATTTTTCTAGGTCAGTTTATCAATTGCCACTGATTTTTTTTCTGGTTTGCTGCTCATTCATTGCCAATGAGGAAAAACCGATGGAATGAACGAAATTTAATCTTTGGGCTGGTTGCACTGAAATAGTGCAGAAACTTTTCTGCCTCCCTTTGCTGGGATGAGATGCCCCTCTGTTTACCACCCAAAATTGCAAGAGCCTGTTTTGCTAATATAGCACATCAAGATGTGCTGTTTGGTTACTAATATAAATTGTCACTGAGAAGGCTTCACCACACGCAACTTCTAAATCAAACGCTTTAGATCTTATTGCGCTGTACAGCATGGTGTTTTCCTACTATTTTGTGCATATTTGCTATTTTCTGTAACCTCAAATCTCAGAGAACGAAACAGCTTCCGTGTTTTTTCCCTCCTGCTGAGTATCCATCTTTTGGATTATTGCTCTCCAGGGACACTACCTGCATTTTTCTATTTTGTTGGATTCAGCTTGTGGCTTTGATGAGTCTAGATTCAATCATCCTCTGTCCCACTCGCGCTACTCTCTGCTTTAACTTTCGGACCATTGCCCACACATGCTTAATTTTAAGGAGCTCTGTTTTCATCGAGGGCTTCTTTCTTTGTCTTCCATTATATTTGCAATTTCTCTTCAGGTCGTCAGCTGCAAATTTCATGGGCAGTTAGTGTTGGTTTCCTGTGACACTGGTTTAATAAGACCAACACGAATGCAAACTCTTTGGCATGTCATTTGTCATTTCCCAGTCCAACACAGCCTATTTTCTTTTGGTATCTCTGCCAGTTTTTTGATCTGTGGGCTCTTGGTTCTGGTCAAACTGATGCAGCGGGGCAATGTGAAATCCTTCAAATTCCTAAAGCTGTTCTCTTTACTGCCCTTCATCTGGGTGCTGGTTATGCATGTGTATTAAAAAGCAAAATACTTTACTTTGTGTATTGCTTGTGATTTTATTCTTTAGATTCTTAATGACTCTTCATATTTGTTTCATTATTTCACTAGGGATAGATATCGACTTGGAATTAAACATTACCAGCTCTGTTTCTTATTGGAAATCTTTATTACTTTTGCTTTTTGGTTGGTTTTTTGGAGCCTCTCTAGCTCAATTTAAATTGTCATATTATTTGTCACTGGGATAATAGCTTGCCAATGCCTTTACCATAACAAATTAGGCTCCCTCCTGATCCTGTGTACGTTTATGCAGGTGCTTATATGCATAGATTGCTCAACTTTCAACTCTGTATTAATTCTGTTGAAGTGAAAAATACTTTTAAAAAACACCTCTGTCTTTTCTGGATTAAGTTCTAGGATGTCGTTTGCTTTATTTGGTTTGTGGACGTATCATTCTTCAAGTTCTTTTTGCTTCTGCTTTTTTAGAACTTGCTCTTTTTCCTCTTTTCTAATCTAAACTTTCTTTATTCTTCTGGCTAAGGAGAGATTTTAAAAAGCTGCTCAGTCATTTCTGAGCCAGTAATTTCATCCTCATCCTCATTTATTAATGAACCTACCTTCTTTCTTGTGATGCTTCTCCTCCTGATGAATTTGTAAATCCCTTCTTATTCCCTTCAGTGCCTTAGGCAACATAAATTCATTTGCTTTTTTCCTCTTGCCCTTATCTTTTCGCTTCAGCCTTAACTGACTCTGTATACTCTTGTTTAGTCACAATCTCCACTTCCATTTGCAGTGCAGGACTTTTCTTGTAATTTTTCTTAATGAAAAGGCATCATTAAGAAAACACTATGCTGTACAGTGCAATAAGATCTAAAGCGTTTGATTTAAAAGTTGTGTGTGGTGAAGCCTTCTCAGGGATGGTTTATATTAGGAACAGTCGCTGTGTGGCAAAGCCAGCATTTTAGTTTTAGTATGTATTTGGCTTAATTTTTAAAGATCTTGCCATAACTTGAGGAGGGCAAGACAGGCAGCCGAGCAAATGGGAATTCCTCTGCTTTCTGAGTGGTTTCAGCTGCTATACTGTGTTGACTGTTCATTACGAGATCTGGTCTCCTTCCCTGGTAGGCAATATAGAAAACCCTCGCTTTTTAAGGCCAGATCTTCTAATTCAAAGAAGCTGGAGAGGGTCTGTGGGTGTTTCAGCCACTTGTTGCTCAGGTGAAGGCAGAGCGCTAGGAGGAAACCTGGACCAAAAAAAATGTAAGAGGGGAGAGGGGG
Organism: Steatornis caripensis; assembly: GCA_013398225.1. NCBI lineage: Eukaryota > Metazoa > Chordata > Aves > Caprimulgiformes > Steatornithidae > Steatornis > Steatornis caripensis. Next base: position 80,484 of record VZSC01011960.1, read on the forward strand.
CAGGAGGTCTTCCTGTCCTTCCAGGCTCCCTTTCAAGTCAGCTTGGTAGTGCTGCAATGCTCGGCGGCAGGCTTGGTCTTTTACCTCCATCAGCATGGTGTTAGGCAGGCAGAAATGTCCCATGACCACTGTGGCTGTTGCTAGCAGAGATGGCAAACCTGCTCTTGTGCAGCGAGGCTGGAGACTGGCTGGCGGAGGAGTTGCTTCACAAGGTCCGTAAACAAATGAACTTGGAGGCTAAATTCAGAGACTCGTTAGAGAACACCTATTCAGCCAAGACTGATCTTGCGAACTGGAAAGATGTCTGCATCTCTGTTCATGTGAATGGGGTTGTGCCGCTGACCTGCCCTGTGACCTCAGAGAAGTCTCTCCTATGTTCGGTTTCCCCATCAATAAAATGGGGACAATGATACAGGGCTTGGGGGTTTGGCCAACTACTGACTGTGAAATGAGCTAAGAAACAGCAATGTTTCTTGTAGGGAGTCATCATGAAGGTTTCGGTGGGGCAGGGCAGGAAGAAGTGGGTTGTGGTTAGTGGTTCCCACCATCTCTTTCGGGGATGCTCTTACACACCCTTCTCCCTCTCTTCCTCTCTGTGTGGGTGCCATGGAGAGCGGCTACGGATAAGAAAAGCATAAAGAGATCACAAGTTCTTGTGCGCTTCTGGGAATAGAATAGTACCAGCTGTTGCTTCCTCATCTTCCCACATCACGCTTTGGCTTCCTTTCACATTTCCTGAAGATGGGCAAGTCGGGAGTCACGCAAAGTCCTGAGGAAGTGAAAGACAGAGCACGAGATAAGTTCAAAAGTAGAAGTTACCTCCATAGACCCATACCTTCTTCTTTCTCCTGTGTCCCATAGTGTTGTGCTACGTGAGGGCAGGGTGTCTGCCAGAGCTCTGGTTGGTGCATTGGATGTTTGCTCCAAGGAAATGTCTTTTTGTTTACATGGGGGAGAGAGAAGCTTAGAGAAGAAACCTGGCACCGAGCAGTTGGGATTCGGTTAATCTGCTTAGAAATACATTAATCGGAGGATCAGATGCTGTCAACAATACTCTTTCCCCCTCACTCTCTTCCCTCTTTCAGTACCTTCCTCATCACTGCTCTCACTGGGTCTACTCCTCACCCTCCTCCATGTGTCCCTCCTCTCCATTGCTGTGAAAGTGAGGGAGTAATGAAGGACAAGGAGATTAAAGCTAAGTTAACAAATAAAATCTAAATCCTCACTCTAAATGAAAATGAAAAATGGATCTTCGGCTGTTTGTTTGCTTCTCTAAAAATAGTCTTGTACCCCAGCCAAACTGAACGTAGCCAGAACTTCCTTGGAAGGTTCTGGTGAAAATGGGCAGCTCCCAGAAGATGAGCAAATAGTGGAAAGAGTGGCTGCCTGCTTCCCCCCCGCCAACTCCATCCATCTCCCTCCGATTCCACCGGAGCCTTCAGGAGAAGCTTTGGGGCCACACTGAGACACAACATTATCACAGTGACTGGAGAAAGCACTACTCCAAACCGCCAGCCCTCTTTGCCTTCAGCAGGAACTGCAGGTACTCGGCTTCTAGCTAACATCTCTTGTCTAAAGACGGGCATTTGTAGTTGTCAGCAGTCACAATTTAGTGAGTGCTCTGATTAAAGCTGGAGGCAGGCAGTTCCGTTTCTCTTTTGTGCTGCTGGGATAGTAGTACGCACAAGGACATTACCTGTACGGGGAGGTAAGTTCTGGAAGAAGATGTTGCTATTGGTGGCATATTCCTCAACATCTTGTTGCTTTCCTCCCTGGCCTCGAGTGAATTGGAAGGGGAGCTCGAAGGTGGCATCCTGTGGCTACATGAAGCTGAGGTTAAGGCCCAGTTTGCTGCTCTCTGAGCTCTGTTGTTGCAGAATAACTGTTGTCAGAGGAGTACTTGTTCTACATGCGCTGTCTTCTTCTGACGTTGTTTTATTAATTTTTCAAGAAAAGCACAAGAACAAAAAGCATTGCAGTGAACAAGATATCAGTACCAACTAGGGGATAAAGAAAGAGGTAGATAGCTGCTGCTATCTACTCTTAATGTTTTGTTTGCACACATGGTGTTTTATATTCCTGGATTTTGTTCTCTGATGTGTAGCACTCGGTTTTATTCTCTGTATGAAGATATAATCATAGGCAACGCAGGATGTGCAGTATGGTTTACTTAATTTCAAGCGAAACCTTTAACTTCAAGGATCTCCTGACCTTTGAGCCATTATTTTAACAGCATTATAGCTGCATTAATTTTGGAGATTTGGCAATCCCATGTTAATCCAAATTCCATTGAAGTCAGTACACAGACACCCATTGTCTTAAGCTGGGGTTGGTTCAGGTCATTACTCTTCAAATTGTTCTGAGAAAAGGACAGGGATAAAAGGGAGGATGCAGTGGTATATCAGAGCTCAGCTTCTTTTTGTTCTTTCATGGGTGAAGTAAAAGCTGCCTAAGAAAGAAATTGAGATGGGTAAATGTTTTTATAGGAGGATTTTTTTGTGAGGTTGCGGGAGGCAGGTGGGGAATACAGGGCTGCTGCTTAACGGTGCAGCAGTACTTGCCCCAAATGGGAACAACAGAGTGCTTTGGCCAAAGAGTTCTCAGTGCAACAGCATTCCATAGGAAGATGTGTCCTTGTGCCAGTTCCCCTCCTCTGCTCCCTCCTGCTGGCCAACTGCACCAAAGCAAAAGTGAGAACTCACCTCTGGTTCTCCTCAATTTGCTTCAGCGGAAGATCCAGAGGAAACAGTGCTGTTCCCCTCTTTGTGCATCTACATGAGCAAATACACTCAGCTATTTGAGGACATGTGGACCCCTTTAATGTTGGTGAACCCCACCTCTGCTTGGCATGCCTCCTGTATTCCCCCAGCCACTCCGGTGCACTGTGACCCAGCTGTCCGGCATGTAAGTGTGGCTGCCAGGTGGGCAGTGGTGCCTGCTGTCATTGCCCCGTGGATCCTTTGCAGGCCTCCTTTCCTTAACGAATGTGTAGTGCTGATCTTGTGACCCATTTACTTTAGTGTAAAGCATTGATGATCTGGGGCAACATTTTCAAAAGACCTGGTCTTGAGCATTGGCCCTGCAACCAAGTGGTCATAAGACTTCCCAGAAGGCCATGTCCAGATGTGCCAGCAATGCAAAAATGCTGAGTTAACAAGTTCATGTATTGCTGCATCTTGGCTTTCTCCCAGCAAGTGGGATGTAGAGAGCAAATATACCTCACAGAGACGTGTGCCTTTGACAGCAGCCCCATGTACATTAACTGCTCTATTGCTCCTGGCTAGGAGCTGGGGCTTTGATACCTGCTGGACGAGGTTATAGCACTGAATCAGTGCATTTAGGGATTTTGTCTGCCTGAGCAAAGGCGGCTGTGGTGGCATTGCTGCATCCATTCCATTCAGCATAAACGAGTCGGAGGATGTGGTAGCACAGGTCTCTGTGAGCTGCTGTCAGGAAAGTACACAATGTCTTTTCCAGCATGGCGTCCCTGCAGGTTTTAGCATGCCAGCTGGGTTAAACCTAGTATAGACACATGTGCTCATGCTGTGTCTGAGTTTTCCTTACGCTGAGGACAACAACTTGTGGGTTAGGGGCCAGCCTGTATCTCCAAAATGCTGTGCGGAGCTGGTCCAAGTTTTTCCTTCAGCTATATTCGTTGATGAAAAATGGCTTTTTTTAAATCAAAGACTAGTTTTCACAAAAGCTTCCCTTACATTCTTGTCTTCATTTAATTTTTTCTATAGAAAATGGTCAAGATGAGAGCAGGAAGTGGGACAGGTGGTTTTTAATTTTTTCTGACATAGCTTTCAGTTTTCACTGAGAGGAAAGGGGAGGGGAAAGAGGACTGGAAAGAAGTCAGTGGAGGAAAGCAATCCTTTTTTATTGCTTTTTCATCAAAGTTTGGTGCTGGAAAACTCTTTTCTACCTTCCTCCTTGTTTTTCTCTTCACCCCTTTATTTCTTGTGTTCCTTTCTCATAGTTTTTCTCATCCCAGGCAGACACTTTCCCAAGAACATAAATAGCCACAAGTGCTGATACTGGCATGGAAGGTTAGAAAGGAAACTTGCAGGAAAACACAGTGACTCAGGTAGAAATGTGTCTTGGTATTAGCCCTGCAAGCTAAGCTGGTGACCTCTTCTTGAGCTCTGAAGCCGGTCACCAGTCTGGCAAGCTGCTGAGCCAAGAGCTGGTGCGTGGACTTTGTGTTGGTGTTGGCCTGGTAATCCAAAGCTGGAGAGAGCATTACCCTCCAGCTGCTCATGCCTTCGTGTAAGCAGGCGAGCCTGAGCCAGTAGAGCTGCCCCTCCTCTCCTGGAAGAAGCAGGAGATTTTCCCCGCTTCTCTTCCTCCCTGCGTGTGGAGGAATGTGGTCTTCTCCTATCAAGTCTGCTGGCTTGAGAAGTGAGGAGGATTTTAAATGGGAACAGTGCCAGGCAGGGAGATTTGAGACCTCTTGCAATGCTTCAGTGCTCCTGGCAGGAGGTTTCTTGTCCATGGTTGTTCTCTGCCTGGGATTAGCTGCTGCTTTTTCCAGTCTCTTAACTGCAGTGGCTTTGCTGGGTCTTGCCTCAGGCCCATTTAACCCCATAACTGGGCTACTGGTTGGAATTTGGATTGCAGCAGATACTCATAGAAAGAAGATGTTCAAGGAGGCATTTTTTCCTATGTACCTCCTCCCTGGAGTGTCATGAAGAGAGTAATGAAGGAACAGTTGCTTGCCACCAACCTCTTGCCCTGCTCAGGGTGTTGCCACTGGCTTCCTTGGTCATAGTCAAGATCTAAAATGACACAGTTCAGCCTGATGTGCTCCATCTCCAGGCTCAATACTGTAAGCTGGTGTGGGTGGTGGGGAGTAGATTGTTGAACTGAGGAGGGGGGCTGGAAGCACCAGGGAGATTGCACCTCCCAGTGTGGGTACTTACAACACGTGCACTATTGCTGAGCAAGCTGTAGGTCCCTGGGGCAAAGTGGGCATCCTACACATGTCTTTTTTTCCATGACCGCCTCCACCTCTCCTGGACCCTGTTCCTGTAATTGAAGCATGTACAAAGGTAGAGCTGCAGAAGCTTGAGAAGGTCTTGGGACATCTTTTTAGGCTAGTGATATGTGGANCATGCCTTTTTTTCCATGACCGCCTCCACCTCTCCTGGACCCTGTTCCTGTAATTGAAGCATGTACAAAGGTAGAGCTGCAGAAGCTTGAGAAGGTCTTGGGACATCTTTTTAGGCTAGTGATATGTGGACTGTGGTCCTTGAAACTGAGGTGAGCACTGTGTAGGTGAACTGTATTAAATAGTAGCTTTTACAAACTCAGTGGTTTCATGCAGCCGCTCTCCAAAAATCAGACAGTGTGTAGTGGGCCAAATGTTCGGGCACCACTGATCTGTTCTGTGTGCTGCTCAAGCAAAGTACCTGGTCAAGTCTTAGTCAGGCCTACACTCTGCCTTTAAAAGCTGCCCGAGGTAGAGTTTTCACAGCCTCCCCAGAGCAGTTTGTTTCAGAGCTTTGCTGTTGTCATAGCTAGATAGCTAGTCTGAGATCTCGCTGCAAATTTTGTTGCTAATAAAGATGATCGGTGGGGAAAAGAGAACTATTTTTCTCATGCAAATTAAAAACATACTACATTTATCTTTTAGCATTTTTCTATCTATTTTTCTTCTGTTTCTTTTCTGTCCCTTTGATGTATCTCCCTACCGCTATCTCATTTCCTACCTTCCTTCCTCCACAATGATATCTTTCTCCTTTCACGGGGGGGCAGAAAGAAGCATCTGCCGTGTTTTATGGGTTGCCACTTAATCCTGCCTGATCCCCCATTTTCAGAAGGCTCCTTCCCCTCTGGTACCTTTGTGTCAGGTACAGATGAGTATGGCAGATCCGTGCAGAGGGTTCTGTGCTTTTGGGATGCTTCCCAGCCAGCCCTCGAGCCTCATCTCCCTCCTCTCTTAACTGAAAGAGCTTGTGCTCAGATGCTAATGTTATCACTCTTTTCTCCTAGCATGATGATTCCTGGAGCTTTCAAATATGTTGATTAATTAAGCCTCCTGGGGTGTATTCCCTGCTGAGCACCCTGTGTACCTACGTGGAGCTGGTGGAGGGGAGGAGAGGGGAGAGGACATGCCTGGTGCTGGAGCATACGCTGTGCATCCTGCCAGTTCGCAGGCTCACTTTAACAGTTGGTCATTCCGTAAAGCTTCAGCCCCCTGCAGAAGTCGAGAGGGCCTGGGATGCCTTGGAGGGGCAAAGAGACGCAATTGGTTTTGACAGCATTTGCACCACAAATTAAGTGCTGAGTGTTAACGTTTGACACTCTGGCTCCATGGAGCTTTTGGGTAGCCCCTCACAGAGAAATCTGTCAGAAACCCAAGCATCCAGAAAGCAGGGGCCAAAGCACCCTGCCACCTCCTGTTTTTCGCTTCTCGGAGGATGCAAAACACTGAATCGATGCTGCATGGCCTTGTCAGCTCCGGTGAGCACCCTGACTCCATTGCCCTGGGGAGGAAGGTGCCATCATTGTAGGCAGTTTGCGTGCTGCCACCTCCCATCCCATGTGCCCACGTTTGGTATCTCACTGGCACAGGGCTGGAGGTGTGGCCTGCAAAGTGTGTGCAGGTCCTGGGGAGTGAGGATCCGTATGGTGCCCTTCAACTCAGGAGCATGATTTTTCCCCTCAGCCCCTTCCTGTGGTTCTCACAGCCACGGCCAGTCATGTTGTCGCAGTGGTGGGCGCAATCACGCTGCTTCTAACCGTGTCCTCTTGGGTCTCATTGGTGGGGGGCAATATTGGCACCAGAGATGAGATTTGTGAGGGTCATTGACAGGGCTGCAGGAAAGGGGGTAGGTGAGCAGATGCCCAAGGCTCTTCCGTCTCTGCTAGGGAAGTGCTGAGCTGCTAGTCATCATTTTAGATGTAATGGGGCAGCAACACCATTCCTCTTGATCAATTAAAACTATAAACCAAACCCATTTAATTTCTTCGAGCCAGGGATGTTCATGCTAGAAGACTAATGGAAGCTTGTTTTCATTTGTTAGACTTCCACTCTCCAAAGGTAGCTGTATTTTCTTCATCTGCCCTCTGTGATTATGGACTGTTGTTGCATGTGCTGTCTGAAGAAATACTGTCTTCCAGCCTAGCAGCAGTGCTTTCCTCCACTGCTGTATCTTCCTGCTTCCTAGAGCTTGAAAAAGACTTTAACATTTTGTGACATTAGTGTAGAAATACATATCAGTAGGTCCTACAATAATGAGAGCTGGGCAAGCAGTTGTAAAAAGCTGTTCCTTTGATGAAGGTCATCCCTGGATGGGCAGCAGCCTTGCGCCAGTCTCAGTACAGAACAGCCTCCCACAATACCACCTTGTCATTAGAACTAAGTTCCTTCCCTGTGGCCTGTGTTTACTGCAAACATAAATAGCATCCCTGTGGCAACCTCAAAAGACAATTCCTTCTGAGCTTCTGTTGTTCTAGGATTTATCCAGTGTTGTGTTGGTCTTTCTCAAACTCTTGGTTCCTCCTGCTTGGAGACTCCTCTTGTCTTGCTGTATTTTTCTTTAGCCATTCCACGTCCTGCTTAGAGATAGCCAAAATATCTCTGGAGATACAGGGCTTCTGCAGAGTCATCCAGTGAGCAGATCCCTCCCATCTGTCTCAGTGGAGTGTGTGTTTTAAGGCACGCCGATTTAACTCCGTGGTCTCGCTCTGACTGGCCATCAAGTGTACACAGTTGAGTTTATTCCTCTCTTCTTTTCAATAAATGTTTTTCCCAGAGTCATATTCTAGCTTGCAATCTCTTGCTTAGAGTGATTAAGACTTTCAACCCTCATGAACACCTTGGGATATGGTTTCTACTCTTTCCATCAGTCTCTGCATGTTGACCTGCCTTCCATCAATACCATGTGCCCAAGCAGCTCAGAGCACTGGTGGGGTGAGGGGGCACTGCCTCAGCTCACAGCCAGGCAGATGGAGGCAGGGAGTGAGACTGCAGTCAGATGTACTGCCCTGATTCTGCTGAGGTGGATGGAGAGGGCAGAGGCTGTCCCTGCTCTCCTTCCCCTGTCGGAGGTCACCACCAGTTCAGCATGCCAGCTGCCTGCATTCTTGCTCTTTAACCTGATCCTTTCAGCAAGACCTGCGGTAGGAAAAAATTTGCTCTTACACACAAACGAGGATGTTTTTGCCAGAGCTGTGTGGGAGAGCTATTACATCTGCAGTTACGCTGGCAGATCTGGGGGGGGAGAGGGTGGGATGAGGAGGGGGATGGATGCTTACCTGCACCCCTGGGGGCACCCTGCCAGAGAAGCAGGTATGGCCTCAGCATAAGCGACTTACCCCTCTTCTCCCAGCCAGTCCAAACTGCAGAGCATTCAAACCCACATCCAGATTTCTTAGCGGTAGACCAGGTCTTGGTGCAGTAAATTTTAGTCGCCTGACTTTAGAAGTCTTTATTTGCCTTAGCTGATTTTATGAGGTCCACTAAGTAGCCTGCAACCCCTGGAAGGTCTGTGCTCCAGAGGCTGGAACCCCCTCCTCCACCAGCTGAAACCATCTTCATGTTTGCGTGAGTGTGTGCAGCAGCCGCTGCCTCGTGTCGTTGTCTTCAAACAGGGGAGAGCTGGTGTGAGCCCTCACAGAAGGCAAGGAAACCAGGTCGAGTGAATACTGTTGAAGCAAATTAAGGCTTATCATTCAGACAAATGTTCATGAATATATTTTGTCGTATTTGCAGAGTCTTAATTGTACTCTGACTTCATGGGCGCATGAGTTTAAAAGTAGAAGACTGCATTTATGGAATGAGAGATGGTCTGGGAGATCAACTACCAAGCAGAGCTCTGGAGAGCGAGGGTTCACATCTAGCTCTGCGCAATCATGGGCAAGTCACCTGGGCTTACTAGTCATTGCCTCCCCTGCGTCCCAGGGCTGCTCAAATCCTGCTGGGTGAACGTATCTGCATCTTAAGCAGGACTTTTTGTGTGCTGGATTGCATGTTCATTCATAATTGTTGCTTTCCTTACCTTCCGCTCTCGGCAAATATAGTGGAGATTTGCCACCTTTTCTCCCTCCTGTCTATCGCTCCCCTGTCCCTGATTCAAGGGCTCTCCTCCACACCTCTTCTGTTTTCTCAGATTCCAGGGGAAGATGTCAAAACCTTTCTTGGTGGGGCCCCTCCTGCAAAGCCAGGTCTCTGTGAAGTTTTGGAGATACAATGACTTCACTGCCTGGTGAACAAGAGGAGAATCTGGGAAAGAAGCCAAAGCATGATTCTACTACAGTGATTATTATTATTACCATTAGCAAATGTGGCAGGAAAAGTTATGATAAACAAGGGAGAGATAAGTGCAATTTGTACGTGTTTAATCTTTTCTTTGTGTTGTTTCTTTTCTTTCTTTTCCTCCCTGATGACAAGCACTGCTTTAAAACGAGGGACAGATTGCACAGTTTTTGCCTGGAGTCTGGTGACATCAGGGTTGCCCATTGCGATGTGCAGCGCAGCTTATTAGGTCTCACAAAGTACCTTTCACGCAGCAGGCAGCGGTTTTGACTGCAGATGAGAGGTCGTCTCCTCTGATGGCATCTGGAGGGTCAGAGAGGCATCAGCATGTCCCTGAAGGGGAAACCCCATCCAAGAGTTGTGCTTGCTGCCGCTGCACCTTCCGCGCCCGGGAGGTGCGTGGACTGGGCTCACCTCGGCTGGCACAGTGGTTCATCTGGTGCAGACCCAGCTGGCTGCAGGTGAGGGCAGCCTCCTGGGGATGGTCTCAGGTGGAGGACTTGGAAGGAAACGAGCCTGTGAGTGCGGGAAACGGGGTATGAGAGAGGCTGCATTGTGATGGTAACTGCTAGTGTGACCGTGCTGAGGTGGCTGTCAAAACCATTATTGCTTAAAAAGGAAGTTTTACCTCTTACGGTAAATGATGAGGTACCACAGGCTAGAGATGGAAACCTCCNGCTGTCAAAAACATTATTGCTTAAAAAGGAAGTTTTACCTCTTACGGTAAATGATGAGGTACCACAGGCTAGAGATGGAAACCTCCTGCGCAGCCTACTGCAGCGTTGTAAGACTGCATCTGGTAAGAGAGCAAATGGCTCCAAAAATACTTGTAAAAACAGCAACACCTCTGCACATGCTGTCTGGTCCCTCGGTCCCCCCTCCCCAGCCAGACAAAAAGGGAACACAAAAAAGTAAGTAAAATTGAGGACTGGGCCTTGTTCTCCATGTTGCTAAATGAGAACCTTTGTAGCAAGGTGGCACAGGGCAGTTTGGGAACAATTCTTCCTTCCATGACACAAGATATTTTGGTGAGCCCTATGACAAAGGTCCTCTGCCACAGTGACTTGTGGCAGCCCGGACCACGTCGGCCACAGATGGTTCTTTCCTTGGGGCTGTGCATCCTATATCACTTTGTTAAAATTGGGAATGTTTACGGGCACAAGCAAGCTCAACACTGGGGCTGACCTGCAGAATTTGGTGTGAGTCCTCCCCAGCATTGCCAAGGCGCTTGGATGAAGGTTGAGACCAGTGAAGTTTTTGATGCTTGTGGATAAGATCTGGTTTCAAAAAGGCACAACTGGGCAGGTTGAGTTAAGCTGTGACCTGGCACCACTGCTAACGCCTGCTAAACAGATGAGTGCTGTTTGGAAGCGTGCTGCTTGTTCCTGGTGGCTCCGTTTTTGCTCCCATGGGCCACGGAGTAAGTGGCAGTACTCTGAAATAGGACTCAGGGACCCTCAGAGTGAGCCTTTCCCAGCTCTTGGGAACCACAACAACGCTTCTCTGAGCTTAAAGGAGCAATGGCGAGAGCAGTACGTACCTGCATTTGGCTTCAAGAGAAAGCGAAGAGTTTGGAGAGACTTTATGCAGAGTAGCACTGATNAGAAAGGGAAGAGTTTGGAGAGACTTTATGCAGAGTAGCACTGATCTGAGCTTTTAATAATGCAATGGACTTGTAAGTGTTCCAAACTGTGAGACTTTTGAATGAATTTTTAATCTAGTGTTTAGCATTAAAGATTAACATGTGTGTTTGAATTTCAAAAAGGGAATTTACCCCCGAAAGGCTAAGACTTCCTTTAGTGGCTTTTTATGGTTTTGTTCTATTTTACTTTTTTTTTTTGTCCTTGGTGCATTAAAGCGAAAAACAGAGAAAAAGGAAAACCCAGCATCCAGCCTATGCTTGGGGAATTTCAACTTGTTGTTAAACCAGTGTCCAATTGGGCTCTTTCATATTAATGTTGCTCTGTGTGCTCTTACACTTGGCAGGAGTGACAACATCTGTGTGAAAAACTGAGCCAGCTGTGCAGAAAAAAATTGTGTCTTCGTTCAGAGCAGTTGTGTACTTTGCTGCTCGGGCATAGGCACCTTCTTGGCGTCTGTTATGGAGGGAAACTTTGCAAAGTGTTTTCTGAGACTTCAACTCTGAAAGACAAAGGAAGCCTGTAGCAGCTTTTTGTTTGCAAAAGTTAGCAGCTCTTGTAAAAGGGAATTTAGGACAGGAGGAGAAGGCAAGAAGAGAGGGAAAGCATAAACTCAGGCAGCTGTGAGGCTTTGTCACCCAGAGTTAACTCTCAGGACTCTGCACCAGAAACGAAGGTGGTAAGGAGGGAGGCACGTTGTTATGTACAATACCAGCAGCAGTCGCGTTAACAAAACCTTTTCCCTACATTTCAAGCATGTTATGAAGATACTCTATGTTTTTTTAAAAAACATCCTTAAGAGATTTGGAGCATTTTGCAAGCATCTGACACTTTCTTGAGGATGGTGCTGTGTGCCTCCAGGCCTGGAGCCCTTTGGGGAGGGCCTCTTGCAGAAAGCATTTGCTCTTTACAATCATGTTGGCCTCCAACAGAGTGAAGCTTCTTGGTTATTTTTTTTCTTCTTGATAAGAAATGCGTGTGTTAATTTGAAATCAATACTAATACTTGGCACAGTGGGGAGAGCGTGATTAACAGGCAGAGAAAAACCCATGAATCAGGTGCCAAAGTCCTATTCTTGTCTCGCCGTTGACCTGCTGCATGATGTTGAGGTGAGTTATACCCTTTCTCCATCTTGGTTTTCTGCACTGCAAAATGGAGACTCTCTGCAATGCCCCAGTGCCTTACTTGCTAGCATATTTTAGAGCTACCAACGCAATTTTCTGCACTTGAGCTTTTCCAGCATGATGCTGGCCACCTGACTAGAGAGAGGAAGGCTGGGACTGGCTGGTGATGAGGGTGCTCAGTGTTTGTATCAAGTCAGGCCCAGTGATCTCAGCTTGGACGTATAGAGCTGCAGGTGCCTCAATCCTGTGAGCAGGGAGAACATCCCAGCGTTAGGACTTGTTTTCCTTTGCACCCTGTGCTGGCGCATACCCACATGTCAAAAGGGCACACAGCAGAGAGACAGCAGATTTTCGTTAGTCTGGCTGCACACATTTTATGTATGGGTCCTGCTTCCATCATGCAATGTGGGTATGATTAGCCCAAATGGCTAGAGAGCGAGGAATTGGTTTAAAGTCAGCAACATTTGCAGCAAAACTTTGGGTTTCGGGGCAGGGAGGTGGGGAAGACGGAGCTCCCTGAGGATGGGGAGCAGGGAGCGAGTCTCATTGAGGGAAAGGACGGCAAAGTGCTTAAATAGACGTGTTCTGTGGCTCTTGTGGGGGCATGTCTGTGCCTGACACTGGCCACTTGAGCAACATCAGGACCAAACTTCACATCGAAACATCTGCAGCTCTTGAACTCTGGGTGTTTCCATGCAAAAATTGGGCTGGAGTTGTTCTTAGCTAAAGCTGGTAATGAACTGGTCATCTCTTCCAGGGAAGTCCTAATGTGTCCTCTCTGTTTCATTTCATCTCAGAGTGAGAGTCCAGATTATTTAGTGAATGGAACAAAAATCAAGGGAAATTTCCATTGGGAAAAGGTACTGTTCACATGATGTTGAAAGGCCATAGTGTCTTAAGTATATGTGTGTGTATAACTCTGCATTGTTACTGAATAAAATTATATGAAGTCAGAATTTATGTAATATCTAAATATATGGCAAAAGGTTAAATGGATTGAAATAAAGTGTTTTTACCTTATTGAACTGAAGTGTGCCAATATTACCATAATTAAATGGGAAAGTCGAAGCAATTCATTTTGACTTTCCTCACTGAAAATGTCATCAAAGTTGATATTCTTACAACATATTTTGATTTTAATGAAAACTCATTTTTTCCCGGTGGAAAATTGTCCTTTTACAACCTCTTTCAGACAGCTCAACTCATAATCTGAAACATTCAATTACTGACCTGACATTTGCTAGATCAGAAGACAAATTTGGGTTTTCCTTTCTTTTCAGTCTAAATGAAAAGGAGCCTGCCTTTTCTGTTTCTTTTTTGTTTGTTTGCTTTTAATAATTTTAATAATTTTACATCCAAAGTAGTTTGGGATTAAGGAAGTTTAAGATATGAAAGTCTAATGTCTTTGAACATCCCCATGAAGGGTGGTTTCAATCTGACTGCTTTTGGAGACTGAAAATTATGCTTTTATGCTTTTTATCAGGCTTGTTTTGAGCATCATGTATAAGACAGGGAAGTTTCACTGTGATTGTGCATGTTCTCACTCAAAGGCGCTTTCTCATATTAGCGGGCCACAGGAGTTTTGTTATCAAAATGGATGCAAATGTGATTAGACCTTTAAGCCTCAGTTTGGCGAGATGCTTCAACACGTGCTTAATTTTTAAACATCAAGTGTATTTCCAGCGACTTTACCACCACTAAAGTGGAATTGCTAGGACATATCAAACGAGCCCCGTCATCAGTGTCTGGCCGAGCAGCTGGGGACTCTCTGCTGGCCATGCAGGTGGCAGCGTAGGTGAAGTAGGACTGAAGCCAAGTCACAGCGCAGGAAAATTTTTAGGGGAGCTCAAAGGCACAGTGACTACTGAAGAACATCTGCCAAATATCCTTTCGCTTGCAAAGCTTGTGTACTCCATAAGATGAGAGCATTTCATACACAAGATACAAAACTTGGGTGGAAAGCAGATAGCCAACTTGTTGGCGTTGCCTCGGTTGAAAGTTGTGGGTTACTGGACCACATCCTTTACGAATCTGATACTCATCCTGGTGACAGTCCTTCCCAACTTCAAGGAGAATGGAATAAGTCAATAAATGATTTCTTTTTTTCCCAGAAATGGCTAGTTTCTGTCTCCTCAGGGTTGCTTTTAGTGTAAATTATTTAATTTTATTTTGTTTTGTCTTAGGCACCCCTTGGTTGAGGGACCAGCCCATCATAACCTACCGTGGGCTATCATAACCAACCATGGGGTGATGATGGTGCTGGACTGTCCTGGTAATGGGGGAAGGCAGGTAAGGTGGGTACCCCAGAAAGCACCGGGGGAGCTCCCCTGCATTTGGCTTGGAGATGTGGGGCCATTTCTTGGGGAGTTATTTCCTACTACCAGGGCCCACTGTTCATGGTCCCCTGCACTTCCTTAACCCCGATTCCAGCTCCCATGCTGCTACCGCAGCCCCTCATTCCTCTCCCCCAACTTCTCCCTCCTGGGGCTGCCCTTGGCCCCTCTCCAGCCTGATCCAGGTCTGGCCCAGCCTTTGCTTCTCTCCCTTGCAGGGAAGCTTTCTTACATAGGAAGTCCCAGCTCCTTGGAGACCTCATTGCTGACCCAAGCCCTGTCGTGGCCTTGGTGGCTTTGTGTCATACATGCACCCCTGTGTGCATCGGTGCGCTCCTGCATGTGGCAGAGTCCACCAACATCTGAGTGGGTGGATGCATCATGTTCCCATTATGTTGCTGCGTCGTCATTTCTGGAAGATGCATCAGCACCAACAAGGCACGGGTTTCATGTGGCCAACTGAGATTCCTGGATGACTCCCAGAGGATGACAGTGGTGTCTGCAGTGAGACTGCTGTGCAGCAGCATGTCCCTGCGTCTTCACCCAGCCTATGCCTAATACCGGAGGTGATGTCCCTTTTCTGTCCACCACCGTCTGCTCTTCCTCCTTTTGGGGGAGGATGGACATAGCTCTTGGTGCTTTGGGTAAAAGTAGTTGAACCGTAGGTTGGCACTATTTGCACTGGAGTTAGACCTAATGATGTTTGTGTCAGGGTAGGTGAAAAAGCCACTCAGGTGTGAGTTTACAGTCTGGTTTTAACTGTATTTTTCCTGTAATGGGGGCAGGAGGTGGAGGAATATGCAGAACGCATATCTCTCAATGCATTCCATGTTAAATTGCTCAAAGTCCCTGATGAGCCGGTTCTCCTTCCCTCATCATAACCTCGTCTCCCATGCAACAGCACCCTGTGCTCCTCCCTCTCCCCACTACACACAAGCCATATATTGCACCCTGCCCAACCATTCATCCTGCCTTCCCCTGTGCCAGCTCCCCTTACTGGGCTTTAATTTTATTCCTTATGGGCTCTGTCCTTCCCACTCAATATACCACTGAACATATTTAAACCTCGAGTTGTTTTCCCTTATTAAGCAGTTTATCACTGTGTTGTGCTTTTTTTTTTTTTTAACCAGGAGAGAAGGAAGAAATTTATTCTTTTGACCATAAATCATTTACAAAGCTGCTGGGCCGTTAATGTATTTTTTATGGCTCAGCAAACAGAAAATAGGAGTGAGTGTCCTAGTACAGCTTTGCCGACCTGTTTTAATTTCAGCTTCCTAACCCTGACTCTCTGTTCCCCAGTCGTGGGAGCAGATACATTTCTCTTGCAGAGGCACCAGTGGATACCTTCTCCTGAAGGAGGCCACTTTGCTGTGTCAGCAATGTCACGTGCTGTTGCCAGGACTTGGCACTGCTCTGCAGCACAACACATCTCTGCTGACTGGGCTGTGCTGGGAGAATATTAGCAGGGAAACGGGATGGGCCGGGGCAGGGGGAGGTGGGGAACTCGAGGCTATTTTTGCTTTTAGATCCTGGGAGGAGCTTTAATTAGACTCCTGCTCTGGGGTAACCAAGTTATATACAGCTCTCATCTCATCCCATGCAGCCTCATCCTCTACTTTGCATGTTGTGGGCTCAGCTGGCCTCAGGTGTGATTATAGCTATCCATGGGGATGCTTGAGGATGCTTTCAGATAAAGTGACTGGCCGTGGTGGTGCTTCGCACATGTTAAGAGTTGGCTCCTGCAAGGTTTTGCAACCTGTTTCAGGAAAGTGAAGCCAATGTATGCCTTAACTGCTCTGTCAACTCAGTGCCTTTTCTCTCTCTTTTAGGAAACATAGATACAAATAATTTCTGTAAAAGGTGCATTTTCCTTTCTGACGTGCTGTGACAAGCAGTGAGATAATCAAGAGGAGTGACGTGGGAGGTTTATTTTGGCATCTGAGCTAGATGAATGGGAAAATCTGCAGCTCTGAGCTGTTGTTGCAGGCTATTAGCAAACTCAAGCTGAGCGTCCCACCTTAAATATGCTTGCATGAACATTTGATAAGCTTTCCTTCCCAAGTCACTTCAGCTAAAGTAACTGGCCATGGCCATTTAAAATGTTCCCGCCCCTGGACATTCATTGCTGTAGAACGATGCCTCCACTGTAGCAGTGAGCAGAACAATACAGCTTGTTTGCTTTTCCCATTCTCAGCAAGGTAAGTTAGGCTGTCCTTACCCCTTCCTCAGCAGGTCGTGCTAATTAATGCTTGACTGTGAGATTGCACAGCTTGCTTTCTGCTCTTGCTGATTTTAGGGAAACAACCTTGTGCTGAGCAACAAGGGAAACAGCAGAGGAATGACAACTTTTGAAGTTCCTGCAACAGGATTCCCCAAAGCTCATCTGTCATAGGACTAGGCGTGAAGGAGGGGGGATAGTGTTTGCCAGTCTCAGCTTTTTAGAAGAAAAAGAATAAGGAGACGCCTTTCTGTGCCAAGCTATACTTTCACTTTCCTCTTTGCCTGTGCTTGTGATTTGGAAAACGGTGCTCCAAGGATATCTTGAGGACCTTAGGAGGGAAAGAAATGACTAGCACCCTGTTGCAAAGACACACTACCCTGTTTGTACCTTGGGTATGCTGCCTTATTGTGGCCTTCAGCCATCTTCTGTAAACGGATTGCATGCTCCTGATTTGCCTGTGTGAGTCCTTGGGGGATGAGTCATTGATGACTCCCATGCTGGGCACAGCCAGAAATGGGCAAAGATCGTGCCAAATGGTCCCACTGAGTGGGCTGAATTAGGCTTACCCATCCCTCCCCCCTTTCAGTTCAGGGGAGCAATGAGTAAGCACTTGAGTGAGTTCCTGATCCTCTCTGGGTCCCCTCTGGTCTTGCTTATCTGCTAAAGCAAAAAACTCCCCAAACTCAGCGGTGCAGCTGCTCCTTGAGTCCTCTGCAAATGCTGTAAATTCAAGGACTGCCAGCTCAGGTCGCAGCAGTCTCTGTTTCCAGCCAATGCCGCATGCATCGGAGGCAAGTGTTATACAGTCCATAATGTACCTAATTGTGCAACACTATACCATGGAGAGGGGATTAACGCGTGCCCCAGAGCACAACAATTGATTAGTTTTATCCTAGCTAACGTCATTGTAGATGCTATTTTTGTTCCTATCAATATCCCTCCCTGCTTTTGTAATCTTGCTATAATACAGTGCAGTTGTTTTTTTATCGTTAACTTGCATGCATACTGCATCCTAGGCAGCAGAGATGCAAAGCAACCATCCCAGCTAGCAGGAGCTCTGAAGAAGGTGGCTTTCCTGGCATCTCCAGCCAGGCTGAACAGAGACACAGAAGAGAAGCCAGTACTGCAAGCACAGCAGGAGTCCAGAATTGGAAGGGACCATTTGGGTCATGGGGCCTCTGACCCTGCTATCACCAGGCTATCTGTAAACCAGATTTGGGTTCTTCTTCCCAGTTTGTACGTTAGCAAGCTGCTCTAGCATTATGCTCTTCTCACAGTTCAAAAACCTCTTTTGCATTTCAAGACTGGGACTAATTACACACAAGCATTAAGATCTGTTGGACCAGCACCATTCAGGTTACATGGAGAGCTTAACATAATGTGACCCCTTCTACATGGAGAGCACAGCCCCTCTCGATTCCCTAGCAGGTTTGAATGCTTAGTAATTCAGCAAATCAAACTCTTGAGGCCTAAGATCTGAGGACACCTGAAGCTGGCTCACTTGCTCAGCAGGACCAACAGAGTCTGTGGCAGAAAAGGGGAAGGAATAAAATTCCTCAGTGTGCTGTGAGAATCCCTTTTCCCTAGCAAGAGCTAGTCCAGCTCCTCTGACAAAGACATGGGAGAGAAGTGACACCATTCTTGAAGTATGTAGAGCTGAAAGCTTTCCTGCGTTTTTTGGGTCTTAAAGTCCAGTTTTCATCCTCTCTACAGCTGCAGGCTGGGGAGGTCAGGGGCAGGGAAACATGCTCCATGTCATCTCAATCAGACAGCTGTTTGAAATCCTCCTGTCGGCTCGTCTGCAAAGACCTATTTCTAAAAGATAGATTGGCAGGTATGGTAGCGACTGGTGTTTGCCAGGCCAACAGCTGAGGCCAGAGCAGTGTAGGTCAGTAGGACGTTTCACTGTTATCTTTATATCTAGTTCAGGTGAAGGTATAAATGGTAAGGGAGAAGAGTCGGTGTGATCAACACAGATTTACAGGTAGCAAACGTCCCTGATCAGCTGATGGAGTTCTTGGCAAGAAACACTGCAGGGCTAGAGTTCGAGACCTTGATATTGTCTTTTCTCTCTGGATTAGTATCTGCTAGCCCGCATATCCCACGGGATGGGCAGCCATCCTGAGATGGCTCTTACTGTGGTAAAATGGGTCTGTTTACTTGGGGCGGAGGCTCTGTGCTGGAGGGATGACTAGATGCCACCAGTTGTGTCTGATGATTTCTCCAGGGATAAAGGTGCTTAGAGGTTAACTTTGCTTTTGACCTGCATGTAACAGAGAGAGTAACACTGTATAGACATCAGAGGAAAAGTTAGTGTCAGTGTAGGTTTAACATCTGTGTTAAGGAGATCTTATTCTAAAACCATGCTAGATGTGACAGTTTTCCTGCCGTTTGTTCCAGTCTGTCCTGCAGAGCCAGCAAAGATAGGAAGGGAAGAGTTGGAAATTATTTTGCCTTATACACTGTCAGGTTACTACCACATTGCTAGACCTGTGAGCTAGAAAGAACAAGCACGAGCCTTGTTTTGGTATATTGAGCCTATCTAAATAAGGGAATGGGCTTACTCCCAATAAATTCTCTCTCTGGTATCCCAGATATTCAAAGTTTGATACAGCTGTTTCAGAGAACAAAATGACCAAACTCTGTTCAATTGCAATTTCTCTTTTTAGCTCTGATCTATATATTTGCCTGATATTGTGATGTGAATAGTGAAGGATATGCAGAAAGAGACGGACAGGGTGAGGGGAAGGTCGAGGTTGGCCGATGTGACTTGCATGGCTGTGTTGCAGAGGGGAAAGGGCAGAGGCCCAGAGGCACCACTCATGAGAACTCTGGGAGTTACAAGAAAGCAGGGGCTGCTGAGTCCTGGACCAGACTGCTAAGCCGTGCTGCACAGTATAGACATTGTATGGGGCTTTATAGTCTAAGTTAGACAAACTTCTGTTGGGAGTAGCTTAGGCAGTGTTGATTGTGTCTTGAGGAGGAGCTATGCTAGAAAGTGTCTGTCGCTTTTTTTCTGACAGGAGAATGGTATTTTCTTGGGTGTCCTCAGTATGCCCCAAGGGCCTTCACCTTGCTGTGTGCTGGCAGAAGGGATATAGCACCGTGAAACCCTCCCTTCTTCTCACCATTGCTCCCAGCTCCCAGTATAGTTGTTCCAAGGAGATCTCTGCCAAGACCGTGGGCATTTACTCAGGCTTGTGCTACTTTGGAGTGTTTGGTGATGCTGGTTCCACAAGCAGGATGGAGTCTACTGCAAGCTACCTCCAGACACTGTGCTGGGTGAATACCACTTTTGGTTAGACAGATTCTGAACTAGGAATTGTAGGACACCTAGAATGACAGGAGGATACTCAGCCCCTGGTGAGAATGGGCAAGACCAGTATTCAGACAACTTGTTGAGCAGCCTGTTTGGGTGCTGTCATATCATGCTGGATAACTTCAGTGTTATCAGTGCTTACAACTGCAAGTCAGGCTCCTTCAGGGGCTTTTGAATGGTTGCTGCACTAGCAGGTCCTGTGGCAGAAGTACTCCCTGCATCTGTTACTGTCTCTTCCAGGTGTGAGTCTCACTCCTTCCTGGGATGTGGGTTTTGCTGCCACTCGGTGCGTTGAACTGGCAGTGTAACTCAAATCATTTGGAGTGGAGGACATTTCTCTTCTTTAGCACAGAAGGTAGCTTTGGTACCAGACTCAGAGATGTGAGGCAGGCCAAAGGCAGTGACTTGTGTTTTCCTTTCATCTCAGGAAAAAGACTGCTCTGCAGTTTCTCCCTCCATTGCCTGCAGTCACCAGATCGAACATTGTGTTCCTACCCTGTTCTTGAAACTTTTGAGTGACCTCATCTTTGCCTCTCTAACGAGGGACCCAAAATGTTGTACTGCCAAAGGCATCTTCCCCAGCATATGACAACAGGATCGCTAATTGCACTGGGATGGGGGGAGCCGTTCCCTGGGTTTTAGATGCAAGCTGATACAGTTTGAAGCTTTATTCTAATTTTCCCCCCAAGCCACACACATTTCTGCACATTTTCCCTGGAGGTCGGAGATGCAGAATGCATGCAGCTGAGTGGTATTTTTCATGCCTTTCACAGCTCCCTCCCTCCTTTCTTCCCTGGTCATTTGCTTCCCTGGCTTGCCAACGCTGCAGAGTGAACCTATACCATGGTCTCTGCGTATGCAAAGTCAAGCCAGCCCAGCCTCCCACACCGCTCAGTATCAGGAGGTTGCTGCTAGCAGGTGCCAAATGCTGCTGACTTGCCAAGAGTTCTTGGGGGTACTTGCAAAGTAGAGAGTGTTCTCCAGAAGGTGAGGCAGGCCAGGAGCTTGACTTTCGTGGTATGAATGAGCCTCCAAATAAACTTTTTTTTTTTGGGGGGGGGAATCCTGTGAGATCAACACTCCTAAGCTTAATACAGTGGGGGAAGACTCTCTCTGTGCGCTGTACTGCAACCAGTGCTGCCAGTGGTACCCAGATATCTCGCTGAACATGGTTACCTCTGTAAACCAGGTGCTGGGGATGATCCAGCAGTAGAGGAGAACAGGCCCGTAGCACAAAGTCAACAGCGTGAGCGCAGTGCTTCCTGAAGGCACAGCCTCTGAGGCCCTTGTGGTCTGTGACTGTCTCTCATCACGGTGATATGGACTGGTGATTGTGCATCAGCTGCTCATGTTATAATCTGGCCTATTGATGTGAAGTGATGGTGGTGGACGTCCTCATTTCACTCATGGGGCTGTCAGCCAAGGTAATTTGGTGGTGTTGCTGGTGGTCTCTGGCAGAGAGGTGTGGCAGTGAGTGGGAGCAGGGAACATTTTCAGTCAACTTAGTGTGAGTCAAAGTGCTAAGATGTGCCCGTGTCTTTCAGCTTTGCTGTATCTGGTGTATTCTGAAGCCTCTCAGGCTTGCAGCCCTTGTAGGGCAGCTAGCAAACATGTGGCAGCATCTGCTTCCTCCTCCTACCCAGCAGGAAGGTAAATGCTGGCTGCAGAAGTGGGCTCTACATCTTTGTCATGCTGTACGAACTATCTACATGGACTCTTCATGGAAGCATGGGAGGGAGCTGAGTGTGCTACTTGGAAAAGCAGTAGTCACTCATGAAAAATGAAATCAGAGTGATCTGTTGCCAGATTATTTGGTCCTGGAAATATGAAGAAACTCTAAAAGAGTCTCTGTAGCCAAAACATTGTTCTGCCAGCTGGTTCCCTGATAGGAGACAAAAAACCGGAGCATTTGTTCTAATTAGTGATGGCAGCTTGCTGCATCGGGATCAAAGAAGAAAGCCGTTTGCAGAATCAATCTAAGATCAAAGTGTCCTGCATACGGTAAGGGCCCATTCCTCTTTCTGCTGACAGTGGTGTATGCTGCTCTTCCTCCAGGCATGCTGCTTACAAGGATGCTTAATTACTAAGTAAGGAGGAGACTGCACGTGCAAGAGAGGGTGTCACGGCCGTTGTAATCCAATTCTAGGAGACAATTTGGTGATGACTGATTCTTGATGCCTCTCACAAGTCGTTAAACTTCTCTAAATGCTTAGAAAAGATCTAGATTGTGTACTTGTGCAAAAGGAGACCCTGTACAACACCCTTTGCTTGATTTTTCCGACCTCTTATGTGTAATTTCACTTACTAGACTGGGCTGTATGTGTGTGCGTATATCTATATTTTCATTTATATCTACTCAAGGGAATTCAAGTCCTCATTCCTTAGGCTGCATTTAAAAATCCTTATCCCAACAGATATGCTACATTTGAAATATCTTCCTCTGTCTCTCCCCTGCCTCCCTCGTTTTGCATTAATGCAAAGCCACGTTTTTGCAACTCCTGATTTTGAAATGTTTAAACATGTAACATTGGGTTGAGTTTTCCTACTAGGTGTCTTCCTAGGCATACAGGCATACAGTGTATGTGTCTTTGTGTGCATCCAACTGTGTTTTGGGCCATGAGTATTGGTGTGGAAGGATGCAGGCACGTAGATCCTTGCGTAGATGGACAAGGGCATGTGTAAGTGTTTTCTAGTAGTCTGAGATATAAAGAAAGACGCCATAGCTTCTGAAGAGGGTGTGTGATCTTTGCTCTTTCAGCTGTCTACCTGGGAAAGGAATCACGTTGTAGTAATGCTCCCCCTGGTGCTGTGTTCACATACCAGCCTACCTCTCTGGTTATGCTGGTGGAAGAGGACTTTGCCTACATTTGGTCTCCTGACTCCCCTGTCATCTTGTTTCAGCTTACTTGTCAGAAGCAGTTGTGTGTGTTTTCCCCAGCTGAAGCCCTGCAGGTGCCACTTAGCTTAACAAAACGAGTCCTTGTCTTTAGGTGCCACCTGCCTTGCATGCATCCCGGGCCAAAGAGCAGCTGACAGGCCCTGGGATGCATGAGGCAAAGGCAAGTCTAAGGAGCTGGCTTGCTTGGTGGTTTAACTAGACAGAGACAGGACAACGTGGTGGTGGTGGGTGTTGTGGTGCTAGTCTTGCATGCCCAGTTTAAAGCAGCTCCCCTTGGCAAGAGGGTAATCAGGGACTTCAGCTGTCATGTCGTGGTTCCCCCACCCCGCCCCTGAAATCACTTATTCAAATTAAAGGAGATGCTGCTGTGCTTTGGAAGGGGGAGAAGATTATGGGACTGGTGGAGTGCTGCTGGGTGAGAATGGGGCACTGGCAGAGCAAAGAGAATATTACGTGCTGTCTTTCCTTTTTAAGTTGTTCGTAAGTAGATTATGAAATTCTCAAAAGTATTGAAAATTCTTTTTACAGTGAAGAAATTATACATGTTCTATTTTGGTGTTTTTATTCTTCTGTAGGATGTTTACAATCAACTGATAGTAAATATTAGGAGTAGCAAGAGGGTGGTTAGGTATGAAAATCACATCATCTTGATGATTAAGTGATTGATGTAACTAAACCTGTGCAACGCAAACTGTAAACTCTGTCTTTTCCAGTATACTTGCTATTAATGAATACCAACACTTTATTACTTTTCCTGAATGACAAGTATTTGAATGTGTGTTTCTTTCTTGGAGGGGAAAGTGGAGGGGATAAGGAATGGGGCTGAAGATCACGTGTTGCTATTGCAAATCAGATGAGTAGTTGGTTTTCCTCTCATGGAGAGCATCTCATTAAATCTACACTGAATGTAGCAGAAGATCTTTCTGCACCATGTTGTAGAGAGAGGTTAATCCTATACATGTCAATATTATTGTGTCCCTCTGCAAAATGTTTAGCACGTGGATGATCCTAGACTGGATGAGTAATCGTGGCAAGGTAGCCTTCAAATTTAGGATTGCAGAAACGCAATCCTTCGTTGGGGTCATCCTCAGTAAGAGACATCTCCAAAGTTGACATGGGATGCTTCTGGGTTTTGGGCTACTGCCACTTGCCTGGTCAGCCACAAGCAAATGAAGAGTCCAAAACCATTCCCAGTCTGTTGACCACAGAGGCAACTGGAAGGCAGATGCCTCGTAATGAAGGTGGTGCTGATTACTGACTCTTCAAATTATTTACTTTCGCTTGCTGCTGACAACTCTGCATTGGGGATTGATGGATTAAGCTTTCATCATCTGTTCCTCATGCAGGCATCTAATTCTCTGAGATGTTAGCATCAGAGATGAATTGTTTCCCTGGGAATTTCCACAATGTTCCATATTTTTAAATATGTTCCAAGCCTGTGAGGAAAGTCAGACTTGTTTCTTTTTTTCCTGCAACGTAAGAAACTCATGAATTTCACTTGGAGAGATTAAAATGGCATTTTGTCTGGCTCTGTTCTGAAGCACTTCTGAGCCTCCCCAAACTACCTGGCGCTTTGAAGGTGGGTGATATGGAGGAAGGAACAGAAGTCTGGAGGAGATCGCTGAGGATTTGCAAGCTGGGGTATTGCAATTCCAGAGCAATCAGTCCAAACCCAGGAACTCATCACAGGCTGTTCAGGTGCTAGAAACATCGGATCTGTAGCATCTGAAGCTCAGCACTCACAGGCTCTGAGCAGCCTCATCTCTCCATTAGGTAGGCTGGGAAATATCCCAGCAGACAAGCATGTGGGAGACTACTCACCTTTTTCTCAGAAATTAGCCTGTTCAATTTCTTCATACTTCAGATAGAAAACTATTCTCATGGAACATTTAGCTTTCCCCAAATCAGTATCTCTTGGCAGAAAATAGAAACTTTGCTGGCAGCCCTTCCTGGAGTCAGTGAGAGAATGGGGTGGTCCACAGACTACACCGGGGTGCTAGCAATATTCTGATATTGCCTTGGAGCTTGAAAACTCCTTGCCTTCTCCTCCAGCAGCCTCCCACGTGTTTTGAAAGAGAAGAATGTGAGCTGTCATAAAGAGAGATGGTTTTTGTAGTCAATATTTTTGTTTCGTAGGGGAAAATGGTTTAAAGAATTTTAGTGCTAGTCAAAATGGTAGTAGTGACTCCTTGGTTAGTTTCATTTGACAAGATTTTGGCAGTAGGAATGGAGATATTTCCCTGTGTGACTTGCACTCCAAAACCTGCAGCCTTGAGCTGCTTTACTGGGAAACTGGGTCTTATCAGGCTTTGAGCCCTGTCCAGTCTACGTGGAATGCAAAGAAGTGAATGGTGGAAATGCTGGAAAGTAAATGAGATTTGATGAGCTCCTCCATTATCAGTAGTCATTTTTCATCAGCTAGATAGAAATACTTGGACTGGAAAATATTTAGATTTTTAACCCTTTAAATTAAAAATAGCATTAAAATGTTTTTACTCACGTTGGACTTCGTGAGTGGTAGAAGTGGGGGAAGAACTGTGTTTCTTCTTTAATGATAAGTGTTGTCTCTTCTTATTCCTTTGTGAAGACTTTTAGAATGCAGTTTCCTTTTCTGTTTCAGTGATGTTTGGTATCATTAAGATTGATGGCTTTGAAAACATATTTCATTAACTCTTAGACACAACTTGGCTGCCCTTATGGCTCTTTTCCCATCACCAAAACAAAAAGTGTTGTTTTCAGAGGCTGTGAAACCAGAGTGCTCTCACTTAAAAGGGCCACCTATCTGCGTTTGCCTGTGAAACAGGTCTGCATGAGAGCAGACTGACCCGTTGAGGGAGGAATGTAATTCTTTTGGGCCTGAAGTAATTGGTAAGGGACAGTTGCGTAAAAACAGGATCCTGCTGTCATGATCTACATGTGTATGGGGCAAACTGAAATGCTTGGAACTGGGTGAAATGCTTGAACTGGGTGTCCTTCTCTTTCCAGGTCTGGTGTGTCCTCTGGAGGTGTCAGTCAGTTCAGGGAGTATCCAGGTTGCCCGAGGCCAGACAGCAGTATTGCCCTGCACCTTCACCACTAACGCTGCTCTCACTAACCTTAATGTCATCTGGATGGTCATTCCTCTTTCTAACGCCAACCAGCCTCAACAGGTAGGTCCTTTCTCACTGGAGCATGCATTTCTTTGAGGCTTTCCTTTTCCTCACCCTTTTCACACGAATCTGGATGTAGTCCCTTTACAATGCTGTGTCTCTGATTGTCCCAGAACATTCTCTTCATTGCTGAACTTGCCTTCTGGATCTTAGATGAATCTCATTTCTTCAATGTGTTGTTAAGTGATACACATTGTGTCCTCGGCTGGATGTGGAACTGGGGAAGGTGTATGTGGTACTGTATGGCTGCCCTGGATCTCTGGTTGTTTGTGTGTTCAAAAGAGCACAAGAGACATAATCCACATTTTGGTGCTCTGAGTATGGGATCTGGAGGATCTGGGAGCAACGGCAGGCTTAAACCTGAGAAATCTATGTAAAATGTGTCCAGAATACATGATCTTTCATAGACTCATCTCCCCTTTCACTTCCCCTCTTACTTTTCTACTGTCTGTTGCTTATACAAGTCCATTCTGGTGAGCATTAGAAGGTGAGAGCCTGTCGTGGTGGGCACAAGAATCTGGAGATCTGCTGGCCTGGTTTTTGCCCATATACTCGGACAGCGTAAGAGTGCCATTGCTCTGAAATGCTTCCGTCTTGGGTCACGCTGCCATCATCACATTTGGTACCCAGTTGTGAGGGCCTGCACAGAAGAATACTTGATCTGAGTACAGACTGCTATATAAGCCATTGTTGGTAGAGGCTGTTCAGGTTCAAGGGTTGCATTGCCCGTCATTCTGTTCATCCCAATGATCTTCAGTAAGCAGTGTCAAATCATGGCAGGATCTTACTGGCTGAGACTCAAAGTGACACTGCCCACTTGGCAGATGCTTTCTAGCAAAGTACTCATTGACCTGCAGAGAGTTTCTGCTTCTCTGCATTGATCCTGTCCGGATGGGTAATGACTATTATACGAAGGATGCTGGTATTGCTGATTCAGCTATGCCAGAAGGCTTGTGTATCTATCTGGTCTGTTACCTCTGCAAACATTTTTATTGACATAAAACAGGCTACAGAGCGTGTTCCTCTTTTACAGAAAACACCTCTGCTAGGATGGGTCTGCCTGGGACAACTGTATATTGAGGTCTGGTTATTTAGAGATGCTTCAGGAACTTGTCCTTTTGTCTTCGGAAGCCCGTGTTTTGCTTGCTGTTCTTCCTCCTTGCGCAGCTCCTGCAGAACGTTGTTTGAGCCTTCCTTTCTTTTCCAGGTTATTCTCTACCAAGGGGGTCAGATCTTTGGTGGTGCACCCCAGTTCTATGGGCGAGTGGGGTTTGCTGTGACAATGCCAACCACCAGTGCCTCCATCTTCATCAACAATACTCAGCTGTCGGATACTGGCACATACCAGTGTTTGGTCAACAATCTTCCCGACCGAGGCGTCAGGAATATTGGAGTCATTGGACTTACTGTCTTGGGTGTGTTTACTGGGATTATGGGGGAGAGGGGAGGAACAAGGGGGTCCTCTGTGCATGATAGTGCATCATAACAGAGCAATAAGGTAGTGTATACATTGAAGCCCACGGACATCCTGTTGTGAGCTATGGGCTGCCTTGCGGGTACTGTGGGAGTGCCTAGGGCACATTGCCTTCATATGCAGGTAGCACATAATGGAGTTTTAAAATATGGTGGAGAGAAAGCTTTTGTGGCAGCATTGCGATATGGAGTTGCAAAGACGCGTGAATAAAATACAAGGGCATCCTGGAGATCTGAAGGGACCGTANTAAGGTAGTGTATACATTGGAGCCCACGGACATCCTGTTGTGAGCTATGGGCTGCCTTGCGGGTACTGTGGGAGTGCCTAGGGCACATTGCCTTCATATGCAGGTAGCACATAATGGAGTTTTAAAATATGGTGGAGAGAAAGCTTTTGTGGCAGCATTACGATATGGAGTTGCAAAGACGCGTGAATAAAATACAAGGGCATCCTGGAGATCTGAAGGGACCGTAAGAGTTTTGTGCATAGGAACACAAGAAGAAAATTACTTTAGATCTTTGCTTCCTTTTCATGAAAGCAATTCATACTAGATACTCCCTGGGATGTTAAATACTCCAGAATGTGTGCCGTTATAGGGATATGAAAGCAAAACCCAACCACAGAAAATTCTATCTGCAGCTCTGTTAGCTCTCACCACTCTTGCAGTCTCAAACACAGAAATGTTCACCTTCTTTTTCTCTAGGGAGGGATCTAAGAGTACTGGGTGCTGTGAAAGTAGCAGTAGTCTGTAACCTTGATGGGCTGGTAGGTCAGGAGTCTTTGTGAATTGTAAGCCCCAAACCTTAATGAGTTCTTGTCTCCCTCTTGTCCCCTTGTCAGCTGATGCCAGTGTACTTGCTTTGCCCAGCAGTGTGTGTCCAGAAAGAGCCTGCACTCCACTGTTTGCTCATGTTTCCTGATCTCCTGTCACTTTCCCCTCTTCTCTCGCAGTTCCTCCTTCTGCCCCGCTTTGCAGAATCCAGGGGTCCCTGGACGTGGGCAGCGATATCACACTGACCTGCAGCTCAGAAGAAGGCATCCCCCGGCCAACATACCTCTGGGAGAAACTGGACAATGTTCCCAAGTTGCCCCCAACTGCCACACAAGGTGCTCAATCTGTTGATTATCCTCTTACTTCCCAGGTGACAGCCTGGGCTTTCCTTTGCCTGAGCCGCTAGAGGTGGCATGGCTCATTAAGTGTCTGCCATCACTTCCATGGTGACTTTATTGGAACAAAGATTCCTAGAGCCCATGGTGGGCTAGGTACCTTCCAGTGGCCACTGACATTTTCATGGCTTTTTGGTATGAAACCTGTTCCCTGTTGAGGAACAAGGGTCTGGTGGAATGAGAGAGAGAGAACATGGTTGCTAGATGTTGGCATGTGGCTGGAGATCTCAGCTGCTGACTCGCATTTTAAACCAAATGAAAGGCTCATACATTGGAAACTGGGAGAAGGGAGGCAGAATCATCCCAGGAAAATACTGCCAGCTTCTCACACTTAGATCACTGCTCTCCAAGACGTTACTGCCAGAGCTGCCTTGCAGATGTCTGTAAAAGCAAGCCTCTGATCAGACCGGGTATTGCCCAGCCCTGAGTCCATAAGCTTTCTTAGCCTAGGTGTCCTAACCAAGTAGTGATAGCTGTGCTTTTGCCCTTTATCTTGCTGTGTTTTAAGAATACACAAGGATTTTAGTTTTACATAATTCAGGAATTAAGAAAATTGGCAGAGCAGAGGTTGGGGAGCCCAGGGATGGGAGAGCAGAGGTTCTGCAGGGCAGGACTGAATTTAGTAGGTAGATCTTGATATAGGTAATTGCATATCTCTTCTTTCCTCCCTTTTCTCACACAATGCTGAGAGTCCCAAGCTTTCATTTGCAGAAATTCGTCTATAAGAAGAAAAAGAAACATCTACTGTAAGCTCCTTAATACCTAATCTTGTGTGTGTGTGTACGCACAATGCTTCCATCTCAAGGTTATTTCCTAATTTATTTCCCTCTTAAGAGTCTCACACTAAAATTCTGTATTTGCTGGCTTTGCTTTTTGACACGTTTCCTCAAGGGGGGGGAGGGATTTAAATCCTTCTTTTCTCTCTGACTAGACCAAGTCCAGGGCACTGTCACTCTCCGAAATATCAGCACTGTGTCCTCGGGTCTTTACCAGTGTGTGGCTTCAAATGCCATTGGAACCAGCACTTGCCTTCTGGACCTGCAAGTCGTTGCACGTAAGTATTTTGCCAAGGGAGGCTTGGCCACCTGCTTCTGTCTTATGACAGTAAAGTGTGTAACCGTGTTTGCTGTGAGCCACCACGTGCCTTTCTGTCAGAAGATCGTTGTGCCCTGGAATGGGGACGTTGCCTTTCCCCCCTCCCAAGCCATGGTAGCTTCAAATGCTTATGGATGGCCACAGCCCAGATCTGATTTCTTCTCCGTTCTCTGTTCAATCGTCCCCACAGCCCACCCCCGAAGCATTGGCCTGATTGCAGGAGCGGTGGCCACAGGTGCTGTTGTACTCATTGTTTGCATTGTGTTGGTGGCCATGGCATTGTTTTACTGGAAAAATAAACACAAAGAAGAAGAAGAGGAGGAGATTCCCAATGAGATAAGGTAAGTGTCAGGGAAAGCTGGTGGCAGGGGACCTTTGATTGCCCATAAAAAGTTGCGACTGGCAGGAAGGCAATCGGAAATCTTGGTCTTGCTAATCCTGAGTGTGTTTCCCAGGACAGGGGGAAATGTTTATATATGTCTAGAAAATGGACAGAGCAAAAGAACAATAGTAATGACAAATTATTTTTTCAGTATTGCCCTTATTGAGAGCTTTGGCTTGATGTTGTTACCTCCGCAGAAGAGTGATGTGGTGGGGGGATCCTGACCCACTATACCAGACGGTGATAGCTGAAAAGCTCTGGAGATACAACTGTGATCTTCTTCGGTGTTGCAGTCACAATGTTTCCCTTCAATAGCTTCCTGCAGCTCCCCTCAGGATCAGCTTCATTGGTTGTACAGTTGTACTGACTGCCTGTGAAGTATTGGTGGCTGGGATGACCACTGGTTTTGCCCCCCTAGACACATGAGCATGGGTTGTTCACCTCAGCAATAGGCACATGGAGGAATTAAGGTGTGCAGAGGTGGGTCCTGCAAAGAGGGATGAACAAACAGGCCAAGGAACAATGCTGGTTTACGTTGGTGCTGGCCTTCACCTTGAATTGATGGTGTTGACACCAGCAGGATGTGGCAGGGAGGGCGTTGGGCAAGCAGGGCAGCATTCTCCGTGTGCCTTCACACTGCCTCTCCTTCCCAGGGAGGATGACCTGCCGCCCAAATGCTCCTCCGCCACAAAGACATTCCATGCCGACGCGTCCTCATCGGAGAACGACACCCTCACCTCCTCCAACACCTACAACAGCCGCTACTGGAATGACCCCAAAGCCAACCATGCCACAGACTCCTTCATCCGCTTCAGCAACAGCAATGATGCCCACCAGCCCCCCTTCTCCCGCTCCGGGAGTACGAGCGCCCGCCCCGTCTACGCCAATGGTGGCCACCCGTCCCCAGCTCCCCCTAAGACGCTGGTCGTGACAGCCAGCACAGCGCCTTCCCCTCAGGAGGTGATCCGGAGCAACGGCTCGGTCAGCAGGAAGCCGCGGGCGCCACACACCCGCTCCTACGCTGTCAGTCAGGCCACGCTGGAGCGGATCGGAGCTGTCCCTGTCATGGTGCCCGCCCAGAGCAGGGCTGGCTCCCTTGTGTAGGGCCATGCCAGCGGCTGAGAGCTGAGCAAGGAGCCTCTCGTATCCGGTGGGGCAAAGAGACCCTACTCCTTCCTGAAAGGCGGTGAGGCGGTGGAGGGACACACACTCACCTCTCTCCCCTGCCACCCCTCCTGAGGCCGCTGCTGGTCGATGGGACAGCCCCGGCCATGCCGTATGCCCCCTGGCTGTTGGGGCTCCTCACGCCAGTGGACGCTGCAGATGTGCCAAAGCTGGGGGAGCAGGGAGGTTGGGATGCGCTCCCCGGCTGCTGGGCTCTGGCCAGGACATGCACCCAGCCCTGACCTCGGCGGGTACTTTTGCTTTTGTTTCCCGTTGGTTTTGTCAGGGGCTGGTTCTCTTCAGTTGGGTCTTTCAGGGAGGTTTGGGGAGATATACATATTTTTTTTCCCCCCAGTTGTTGTTGCTGTTTTATTTCCAAGAGGGCAACAGCCTGTATCGGGGCAGGGAGGGCTGATCAGGGAGGGGTGCTGAGGCAGGGTATGCCTCAACATGGCAGCCTCAGCCCCCTCCCCACAGCCCTGGCCCTGCTGCCAGATGAAGGAGGGCAGTGCACCGAGACCGGCTGTGAGGAGGCACGGGCCAGGCTGGAGGGGTGAGATGAAGGCACAGCCACCAGCCCTGCCAAGGAGATGGATGGGTGAGGGTGCAGACCGGGTAGCATTTGTCTTTATTTTTTGCAGTTCTTCCCCCACCCCAACATGCACACAAACACACACACAGAGACACACGCAGGTCCTCCTCAGACTGCGTGTTTTTCCTGCACTAGCTTGGGGTGCCGCCAGAGCCCTGTTCAAGGCTGCGAAGGACACAGCCATCTGAATGTCTTTCATGGAGACGCTCCATGCAGGGTGAGGGTGCATTGCTGCTGGCTGCTGCTATAGGGCTCGTGTCTTTTTGGGGGGGGGCTGTTGCTGGGTTTATTCAGGAGGCAGAGATGAGCAGGGTGGTGTGGCAGGGCAGCAGGCAGGTCCAGGGGCATCTGCTGCCCCTGGGCTGCTCTGATTTGGGGGAAGTGGCTCCAAACCCCACAGCTTTGGTGTTTGCACGGTGGGTTTTCCTTATCGGGCTACCCAGGGCTGGCCAGCATGGCAGGGCACGTGTTGTGTTTGGGGCCCTCGCACAGAGGCATCACAGTTTTCAGTACCACTCTCCCACATGCACAGAGTTCCCAGACGCTGAGGTCGGCAGGATTCATTTCCAAATCCCTTTCCTTAGAAAAAATGAAAGCAGAGGCTTAACAGAAGGGTTAACCCTGTGCAAGCCCACATGCTATCTCTCTGCCTCCCCTACTTTCCTCAGTGTCCCAGGTCCAGGTACTGGTGGCATCTGACGGTGGCTCTGCCATCTCCTCGCAGCCAAGGAAGTGGTTATGGCTGCCACTTACCCTTTTTCTATTGCAACTCAATAGCCTTAATCAAAGCAAAGAGTTGAAACCGCTGAAGGAACCTGGTGCCATTTGGAGGGCTGGACTGAGGGCTGTGACTTACTTTCCTAGAGAGTGGCTCAAAGGGACCATGCCTGGATGGGTGTCTTGGCTGTTCTGCATAACACCAGACCTTGCACACGTAAAGGCAGTGGTCACCTCCAAAAGCACCAGAGCCCTCCCAGGTCTGCTCTTGGAAAAGCAATGTAGGGAGTCACAGGTGACTTTCCGTAGATCTCACATTGGAAAAAGAGTCTGTTTAAGCCAACAGACCCTTCCTCATCCCCACTTACCTTGTCCCGGCACAGCTTTACTTCCCCTAGCAGTGCGCAAACCTTGGGCAGGGTCTTCTGCCTGAGCAATACCTTTCAAATGCAAGCACAGACTTGGAGGAAGATGGGGGAGAGGTGAGGGCTGGGTTCCCACATGGACACACTGGCTTTTTGGGAGATTGGGGGCTCCCGGGCAGCCCTAGTTTTGAAGTTTGGCTGAGATTTTGTGCCTTCTTTGCTTAAAATAAAAACGAAAAGAGAAGAAAAAAGAGAAAAAAAATCCAACCTCCCTTCCTTACCCCTCTATACAACTCCATCCAGAATGGGTGCAAAGCCCTGCGGCGGTGCAGGCAGGCGGTTGCTCTGTGTATGTGTACACACGTTTCACCGGAGCAGCACTCTTTCCTGCCTGTCTGCTCTCTTTGCTGCTGGGTGGTAGGATTGACGGGGGAAGAGTGGCTTTAGAAACCCTAATGTGGGAGTGAAAAAAGACAAAAAACAATCAAAGAAAAGCCCAGACACATTCTCTCTGCTTTTGTAATAATTCCTGTGTGACATTTACAGGAACACTGCCCTCAGCAGGCCCCCTCCTCTACTGGGAAAGCTCTTCTGGTTCCTACCCTCCATGAGACTGTTTGCTCCTCTTTCTTTGTTCTTTCTAATTGTCTAAAATTCAATAAAACTTTATTCATATAAAAAAAGGACTTCTTACTGCCTGCTGCTGCTTTTTCCCTCCCTACCTAATTCTGTAGTTACAATGAATTTGACTGTTCATACTCATCCTTGATATGACTGGCAGTAAGCAGTGACCATGCAACCGAGAGCTGCATGTTATTAGGTCAGCCAGTTTGGTAGCGAACCCTGGTTCTATAGCCTTGTTTTTCTCATTCATAATAGTCTGACACGTTGCCCTTGAAGGTACAATTTCCCAGGCTTGCCGAGGTCTCTACTTCTTTAGACAAAGGTGAGTTTTATTTTCTGTCGTTTGGTGGGGGAGATATTTTGCTGCTTTGAGTGATGTGGGAAAATGTTTTTTAAAATTGCCTAACTTTGTTCATGTATTGGTTTTCCAATGGCACATTCATCCCAGATTCAAAATGTACGGCAGCCACCAGGAAGGTCCTCACTGACTGACTTGGGCTTTTGAATAAGTTTGATGGGGAAAACTGTTGGGAAGTTAACAAAAGTGCTGATCCCCATAGACAGAGCATGGGAAACTTCAGTGTCTCAGCGTTCACACTTCTAGGTCATAAGGGGACTGGGAAGCACACATTTCTTAGTCCGTACCAACAGCTGCTAGCGGCAGGTTATTATTAGTTAGGGCAACCTGATGTTTTGCCAAAGATTTTGCATTTTTCTCTCAGTGTTTCATTTTCCCTGCTGCTTCTCTAAAATCCCCCAGATATTCTGAGAATTATTATTAAAACCAGAAACCTACAGATCCAACAGCAGTGGTAATTCGGCCCTGCTGCACAGGCATCGTTTTCTCATTCCTTGGTATTTTTCAACACCTAGTTTAAAATACTCCTGTAAATGTGTTTTCAGCTATAGGCCTTACAGTAAATGAGATGACTGCATTGCCATTTTTGGAAAGTTGTTGTAGGAATCTTAATGTTTGCATTTTTCATCTTTTGACTGTGCAACCTTGATGTGACATTAATAGCATCTTTGCATTTTATTCCCATGATAGCCCTGTCAGTATCCTGCTATACTATCTGTTCCTTGCCACTTGCTTGCCCCTTACGTCGTTCTTCTGCACATCTCTGTCTATTGATCTAGAGCAGAATCTCCCAGTATGCTGGAGTTTTAGCCTGTGAATTGTACCTGGTGACGTATTGCTGCAATACAAATGCCTAGCCAAAAATAATACTGGTTAGATGACTTGATAGTGCTCCGGAGTGACTCTTTATCATTAAAAAGCAAACAAAGATTCAAGGTATTATAGTTGTAAGTGGAAGTCACTACTGAAATGCTTGAGTTTGCCGACAGCCTTCAAGCCCAGCTGTGTAGTAGGGATTGTTCACCACAGCAGGTGCCATGGATGTTACTTTAAATGTCAGTACCTATCAGGAGTGTATCACCTTCCACCAAAGAATATCAGAAGGAAACTTGTTCTAGCACAAAGATTAACTGTACATTTGAGTGCTGAAACAGAGAAATAAGCATGAGAGGATGCTTCACACTTCAGAAGTGGACATCTCTTTAGAGGTTAGTGTAGATGAGAGTTCAATTTAAAACATTTGGCAAATCTGGTCTGTAGGCTGCCAGAAGTTTTTTTAATTTACGCAGCTTTTGGACTTGAATCTGCTGATTAATCTGACTAAAAAAATTAAAATAAGCCAGACTCATGCACTTCAACAAACTCTTGCCAGAAAACAGATGAGTTTCCAGCGGAAGTCAGTCTACCAGATGGCATCCTGTCCGAGACTGCCTGGCTTCCTCTGGAAGGGGAAGGACCCGGGATGCTCAGGAGATCAGTCCTCCTTATGTCATGGTTTAAGTTCTCATGAAGAGTATCTCAAATCAGCGTAGCCTTAGATGATGCCCAGGACCAAGTTAACTGAGTGTTTGATGTGGTACTGGGCAGAGGAAATAAAACTGAATTTTTATCTCCCCTCCCAAAAAGAAAGATATTGGGGGAATTTTGATGATAAATTTCTGGTTTCATCAAACACATTGGTTAGTTTTTGCAGGTTACTGGATTTCTCTTGGAAGCAACACTTTGCATCCCAGCTTCATCTAGGTTAGGCACAGGAGGGCCTTTCTGTGTCTGCACTCTGACCGGGATCTTCCCAGCCACAACACTGCTGGTTTGTGAGCAAGTGGAAGAGTCTGTGCACGTGTGTGCCAACATCCAAGTGCACCCAAAATGGTTCAGCAGATTCTCTTAAGAGGGTCTTGAACATTTCTAAGACAGAGGGCAGGGAAAACTGAGGAAGCAGATCCCTTTCTCATGTCCACTTGAGAGCAAACCCAACAGACCCTCCTATTAACTTATATGGCCTTTGTTAAAGGGAGGCCTGGGGCAGAGCTGTTGTGAGGTATTTTGGTAACTGAGTTGCACTTTTCCCTGTGCTTTTTCCAAGTGCTGCTGGCCATCCTGCCTGCAGCTTGTTCTCCTGATGCCAGCAAAGCAGGAGTTCCTTCACCATGCCCTTGTTACAGCTCTGCTCTTGTGAGTGAGGCAAGACATGCTGATGAGGATCAGGAATATGGGTGTTGAGAAAGGCAATTCAGTGTCACTGAGCTATGTCTCTCCTCAGGTGGAGAGTAGGTGAACATCAGAGACAAAGCAAGACTTGAAAGCAGGGAGAGCAAAAGCCTATGGCTTTTTTTTTCCAGCCTGCTTTCTTCCATGTCTGTGTCTACATGTTGCGAGTGCTGGTAGGATGTTACCAAGAATTACCAGGTCTGTGACCTCCTAAGGACTGGAGGGCACATGCAAGACATTTCCCGAGCCTGGCACCAGCCCAGAGCTCTTGTTGCCAGCTGGTAGGCAGCACAGAGAAAGGTTTCATTAGGTCGCCTACACAGCCACGAAGAGGGAGTGGGAGATAATATGCAGCAAGAGCTTTGGGCATGAATTGGTGAATGCACTTTTGAGAAGAGGAGAAACTTGGTAGCTTTGGGACTTCCTGACTCTAGGCATATTTTCTTTGACGAATTTCCACAGACAGCAATAGCTAGAAAAGCACTTTTCCTCTCCCTGTGGTAGAGGCTCCCTTGCTTTAGAGAACACTGCTGATGTTTAGGAACGGGACAGTGTGCACGGCTAAAGATCAGACTCTTCACCAAGCCTTCTAATGCCATTTTCTGCTGGTCGTTTGTTCCTGATTTTCTCCTTCCCCCCACTTCCTCTGTTACATGTTTGAATGCGAAAGTGGGTTGGCAGGAAATTTAATCCATCTGTGCGGGAAAAAAAAATCCCAAACAAAACCAAACCCCTGAAACAAATAGCAGCAAAGAAGAGAGGAGATTAAGATGCAAATTGCATGGCTGACTGGCGAGTGATTCTTTAGCACTGGGTGTAGTCTGGGTCAGCTCCTGGATTTGGACTTGTTAAATCATACTTGGGAAGGGATGATGACTTGCTTCCAGTTGATACGCTCTAATGGGAAAACTGATGTGGTGCGTGTGCACAAAGAAACATTGGCTAAGGGACCTGATACAGTAAAGCCCAGAGGTTCTGTAGTTTAGCTTGATTGTATTTAAACCTACTGTGTTTGGTAGAGGGGCTGAGCTACACAGCCTGCCTTCCAGTGTCCTGGATACTATCCGTAACTGCAGAATTTCTCTCAGGTAGTTATTTTTCTTGAAGGATCTCAAGACACTGGCAAGCTGGGTGTAGCAATCACAAGGTCATTGTCCATGTGGATATTTGAGATGGGGAAAAGGTTTGTNGAGCTACACAGCCTGCCTTCCAGAGTCCTGGATACTATCAGTAACTGCAGAATTTCTCTCAGGTAGTTATTTTTCTTGAAGGATCTCAAGACACTGGCAAGCTGGGTGTAGCAATCACAAGGTCATTGTCCATGTGGATATTTGAGATGGGGAAAAGGTGTGTGATTAGGGTTGCAGCAGCAGTACTTTAAGCTGTGGCAATTTCTAAGGTTGCACAGTAGCCTAGAGACTCTTTTTTAGTGCTCTGCATCACTAGTACAGCATTTCCACTTGTGATCCTCTCCTGTCTTCTTAGACTGAGGCTCGTTGTGAAGGCATATATGCCCCTGTGTCCCACGTGAAGGACTAAAGGCAGCAGAGGCTAGAGTTAGCTCAGTAGAAAAGCCAGTGTGGCTTTAGACCCTCAAAGCTAAGATGTATCATTAGGGATAGAAACTATCACAGAAACCTGCCGTGAACATCATTAGTGCTTCTTCCTTTTGGGTATGGTTTGTTTCTGGGACAAATATGCACACAACCAAAGACTACTTTTTGGTGACACAAGCTACAGAAATGGGTGAACAAGCACGTAGACATCCCACTGTCTCTTTTCTGGGTGCACTTGCTCAATGGCTGCAGAATGCTGTCGGTTCCTGCTGTCCGTGAGCACAATCTCCATGTTCACTGTTTTCTTTGCTCACCTTCTTTGTGTGTGAATGCGTCCTCCGTGCACCCATGCATGCTCAGGGACACCAAAAGAGGTTGAAAGCAGGTACGACTGTAAAGCGTGTGAACACCACGTGCCTTTGCTCAGCCCAATAACCTAGAGCATGCATCCCATTAGTTTTCCAGGCTAACCTGTCGCACTTCTCTCAAATCACGGTGGGTTTTGCTGCTCCTCTTGTCCTTCCACAAGTTGCTCGCTGGCCTAGAGAAAGTTGGCTACTTCTGGGAAAGTAAACAGGGAGGATGTGGGCCATCCTCCAAAGAGCGCCTGAACACTAGGCATTTATTCACTCTCCCTGCAGATTTGGGTCAAAAAACTCGCCTTTTTAGGTGGCTCTACGGTGACATCCTCTGGAGGGATGAAGAACTACATCGGCTCCTGTTCACTCGTTCAACTTGTCTGCACCAGGCTTCGCCTCCTTTCTAGATCGTAGGTTGGTTTGTTTTCCTTGTGGTCCTGCAAAGAATAAAGTGCTCTGTGCCTTGAGTATGAACACCACTCGCTTTTTTTCTCCTACGACGTTACTTAGGATCTGCTCTCTGGTGTCTGCTATGCTATAGCGGGGAGGCTCGAGTGCTTTGTCTGTGTTCCAGAAGCAAATGGTTTTCACAATGGCCTGCCTTCAGCTTCCCAGCTCCTCCTCTTGTCATGATGGTCTGTGACTCGAAGGCATGGGGAATGGGCTGGTACATGTGCAATGCTAGGGAACAGATGAGACACAAATACTTAGCGTCAAGAGTTGCTGTTTCTTTATTTAACTGTATCCACCAGTGCAACTG
Source organism: Steatornis caripensis (assembly GCA_013398225.1). Taxonomy (NCBI): domain Eukaryota; kingdom Metazoa; phylum Chordata; class Aves; order Caprimulgiformes; family Steatornithidae; genus Steatornis; species Steatornis caripensis. The sequence goes on from VZSC01011960.1 coordinate 119,255, forward strand.
ACTTCTTATGTACTCACAACACACTTAAATTTGTCCTCCTGCCCTGTTGCTGGGGCTGAGAGGAGTTTTCTAGTGCCTCCACACCAGAACGATGCTTTAGAGCTTAGGAGAGCATCCAGTGGAAGAGCCACTGCAAACTGAATCTTATGTGCCTGCCAGCCAGCTCTGGGGATCCAAGGCTTCAGTGACCTTGTGAAACCAGCACCCATGTCCATGCTCAGTAATGAGCCCAGATCAGTTGCAACATGAGGGACATCTAGAGTTTGGGTTCAGGTATGAGAGCAAAGTACTTGCTCAGGCAACTCTGGTGAGGCTTTGGTTCAAAAGGCAACATGATTATATGCAAACCTCCCATGTTTGATTTTCTTTCCAGCTACGCATGGATGGGAAATGGGAAACATGACCCTAACAGATTTTGAATGAGACCAAGACTCCAAAGCTTTTCATTTCACACGGAGCCATCTCTAGTCCCAGGCAGTAGGCTTCTGGGATATTAGAAATCAGAGCTTGGTTCCAGGTCTGTGTTTACCAAAAGCTGGTCTATGAAATGGTCCAAACCACAGTTCTAAGCCCAGCTACTTGACAAATACTGTTTGCCTTTGAAATGCAGCTTATAATCAGTATTTCCATGTCATGCCCTCATTTCTATTCTTGTCGGTCAAGTCAAGAAAATACAGCCCATGGGGCTTTTCTGGTAGTCTTTCAGCTGGGCTTTAATGTAAACACTGTGCCCCCATCTCTCCCCAGGACACCAGACAGATACACAGTAGGTGTAACCTTTCTTTCAACTGACACGAAGTTCCTTGTCCAATGACTGGGAGGGAGCTGCAGCGCCTGACGGCTGTGTCGTGTTTCTGAGCATGGAGTTCAAGGTCTGCATTAAAATTGATCAAATCAGTCTCTACCAGTTTCAAATGATTTTTATTGGCCATAAAGGATTATTGGGCTGTAGATTTTTGGTTTGTTTTCTTTTCNCTGTGTCCTGTTTCTGAGCATGGAGTTCAAGGTCTGCATTAAAATTGATCAAATCAGTCTCTACCAGTTTCAAATGATTTTTATTGGCCATAAAGGATTATTGGGCTGTAGATTTTTGGTTTGTTTTCTTTTCAAAGGTTTTCAGAAGTTATCAGTGACTGCCTTGTAGATGTTAATGGCCATGCATCTTTGCATAGTATTTCAGTTCTCATAAACTTAAGTCTCAGGGTTAGACTTGTGTTATTATTTAGAGCTGTTGCAAATCCATTCCTTGTTAGAGCGAAGCACAGTGGGAAGGGAACAGCCCTCACAGAAAAGCAACTGCTACACAAGGTAGTAGTGGGAGAGAACAGGTACTAGATGCTAGGTTGTTTAGAACATGGTCATTATGGCTCTTCCCAATGTATTGATTTCTTTTAGGTCCTTTTCATTGTTCACTTGAAGTTTCTGGTGGTGTTTCTGCTGCCAAGCTATACTTAATAAATAGGAAGGGTATTTTCATACTATCAGACTGCCTTTAACACTTGCTACTACGAATGCTATTGAAGCCACTGGGAATGGCTCCACTTCTCCATTCTCCGCCCCCTCCCCCCCCCCCCCCCCCCCCCCCCCCCCCCC
>VZSC01011960.1:120997-141007 GCA_013398225.1 Steatornis caripensis
CCCCCCCCCCCCCCGTCTTTATCAGCAATAGGATCAGGGACAGAATGAAATTGTGTGTGACTTAGAGAAGTAAAGAGAAACCTCTGTTACCTTGTCTCCATCTGAGAGTGGCACACAATGAAATGGAGCTGTTAAAGTGATTGAGTTAACTTGGGGCAAAGCGTGATGTGTGTGTGCGTGCATTTGGGGCTGAGAGCCGTGTAGTTCGATTTAGGTGAAATGGATGAAGGCAGTATTAAGTTAACTTGCAGCAAGAGTATTCACCCACAGTAGCACCTCAGTGTACTGAACACTTGTTTGCAGGACAGCTGGTATTGAAGCCATAAAACATCTTTGTATAGCGAAGCCAAGTTATATTTACCATCTAGTCACATCTCAGTCACTAGGGAGTTAAAATCAAACTCCTTTTTGAGCTTAAATATAAATGTTCTTTAAATAATTATTTACTTTGTAGGTATGTGATTTATATCATTTAAGGGAAGGAAATCACTCAAGAGGACAGAAACAAAGCACATTAAATGAAGACAAATACATTGAGCGCTTGTGATCCAGCAAACGTGCTGCTGGGGTACTAGTCAGACCTGGGTTTCCGTCTCAGCTTCTCATTGGCTTGCTGCACGACCCGAGGTAAGTGCAGATGCAAAACACCCATCCTGGGGGGCCACAGCTGGATGCTTGGGGTCCATGTCAGAGACAAACCCGTTGGTTAACCTGAACATAGGAGCCTGAGAGTGAAAATGTTAGCTTTAGTCTCTCTGAAACTTTTGTTCCCCACCTGGAAGATTGGTATAATCATAAAGAAAAAGCTTGAGAATTACTTAAAAAAAAAAAATCTAATCTACACACACATGCACATATGCATGTGCACGCACACCACCTCCCCCCGCCCCCCCTGTAGGGTCTCTCCTAAGAGATTCAACTATATTTAATCCCTTGCTGAAAGATGATTTACTTGCTCTTAAAGATCTCCGCTCAGAGAGTCCACAGTCTTACTAGGCACAGGGACAAAAGGGGATGCGTCCGATATTGGTTCTGACTGTCTGCCTTGCAAGAGTTTTATTTTTTAAGGATAATCTACATATTCCTTCACATGCACATTGCCAGCCCAGGGTGTTAACTTAGTCAGGTGCTGTGGAGAGGGTCTGCTGGGAATATACAGATCCCTGCACTTCTCAGCAATTTACTTGTAACCAGGGACTACGGTTTTCCTTAGAGCTGACCTGTGTTTTCAAGACTGCCTAGTTCCTTCACTCCTCCCTNCCAGCCCAGGGTGTTAATTTAGTCAGGTGCTGTGGAGAGGGTCTGCTGGGAATATACAGATCCCTGCACTTCTCAGCAATTTACTTGTAACCAGGGACTACGGTTTTCCTTAGAGCTGACCTGTGTTTTCAAGACTGCCTAGTTCCTTCACTCCTCCGTGTTGGGGTTGCAGCTCTTCGAAGTAGGCGACCAGCCATACTCAAACTAGCTAGTAAAAGATGCAAGAAAAGATTTAATTCAGTTCCAGTCACCTTTGGCAAACCTGGTGTCTTCTTCCAGTGGACAGGAAAGCCATGGCGGGGGCCTGGTTTTATCTGGCATAGAGCAAACTCGGTCCCGGGGGTGTTCCCTAAGAACAGGAGAGCTGTGTATTACCTCCACAGGCAGAGCAGCGGTTAGCGTAAACATGGCTAGCAGTCTTGTCACTCCCAGCTAATCCCAGAGCCCTCCACAGACCTGCATGGAAAGACAAAGCTTTTTTGCTGATTGGAGAAAACCAGGAAGCTATGGGCTTCATGTTTCTGGTGCTCCTTGCAGGAAATGGTGAGCTTTCGTTGCCATGTCGTGTGGCCTTGAAATAGGGACCACCCGCCAGGTTTGGGAAGCAGCAGGTGTGTTTTAAGACTTGCCCCGCTGGCTGAAGGAGCATTGCTGCTCTGTGGAGTGGTGCAAAAGCCAGTCTTCTCCGTAAACTGGTGTCAGGGCCTTGTCAATGCTGCGCTGCGTGGTGGTTCGGTTTTCTTTCAGGATACAAGGTAGAAGCATCAGCTCTGTTGCTCAGGCTGCTCCTGACAGGATGGCTGCAGCGTTAACAGCTTCCCTGCATGTTGGTTCCTTGCAATCAGGGAGTGTGCTCAGAGGCAAGCTGGTGAAAACAGCTGTTTGTTGAGAAGTTGTTGAGAGCCTTCACAGTGAATACAGTTCCTTTGCACAGTGACAGCCACAGCACAGTCAGGGGCAGCTGCATCTTCCCCTGTGCTGTCCCTCCTGATATATACCTCGTCTCAAGGCCTTATCAAGCCAAGTCCCGAAGGCACAGTGTTCTACTCTCTCAGTCTCCTGCTCTCACATCTAGGCCCCTCTGGCTTTCTCCATCTCTTCCCCTCTTCCATCCACATATCTTCTCCAAGCTATTTCATCCCTTGGTGTTTGCCTCAGAGAGGACTTTTCTTTTGTCCTCAGCCTCTGCTTTGCCTCTCCTACTGCTGACAAGACTGTTCCCTCTCTGTGGACTCTGCCATTCTTTCCCTTCCAATCCCTCCCCCTTTCTTTTCCCTGTCCCCCTACCCTCTTCTGTCCTTCCCCCCACTCCAGTCCATGAGGCTGAAGCCTCTTGCCCAGTTTCCTCTTCCTCGCTCTCTGGAGTTCAGATCTGTGGGCTTTCCCTCACCCTTCCTTCCTCTGTTCATTCGCCTTCTGTGTTCTCCCAATTACCTCCATCTCTCCTGATTTTCCCAGTTTTGTGGTGTGGTCCAGTTAGCCTCAGTGCGAGTCTCTGAGGGAACTCAGGAGGCTGGCTGGCAGGTTGTAAAAAAGATGAGTCCAATGGTTTCACCAGCACCCAATGACTTTGTTCTACCGCCTCTTATGAGAACAACTTACTCTTGTCCACTCCTCCGTAAATCAATGGTGATGGCAGCACACCTCATCATAGTGAAAATGGTGCCTGAGCAACAGGCAGCTGCTTATGTCTTGGCGCTCACCCTGCCTCCAAGGTGCAGAGCTTCTGTACAACTGCTGAGAACAACCCCTGATGTCCCAAATGATGAGACAACCCAAATTTCCCCACCCCTCCTCTAGAGAGATTTAAATGGAGACATAAACAGCTTTCGTGTCACCTGTCGTTCACCAGGGGTAGTAAATAAAAGGAGTAATGAAAAAAGCCAGCCCTGTTCCTGAGCTCCCCTGCCAGCAGGCTTGGCAAGGAGGTCCCGCAGGCCGTGGAGACCGGTTGCCCTCATGAGCTGGTACAGAGTGTTGTTGCTAGACGAAGAGCAGGAGCTGAGCTGGCAGGAGCCAGTGTTTGGAAGAAGCTAGCCATGACACTATGCAGACAGGCTATACTGCGTGGGTACCTTGTGCACAGGGGGCTTTGGTCCCCGGGGTTGCAGAGGTAGCAGCTTCATCTGTCAGCGCGTACCCTTATTGCAAGGTATCAAAACCAGAGCTTGATGTTCGGCTGCTAGATGGAGCCTGCAGTTTGGAAAAGAAAAAGAAAGGGGGGGTGGGGGAGAAGGAAAACTTTGAACAGAAAATAAATCTCAGTGACAGGGAATAAATAGAGAGCACTGAGTCGTCGTTTTTAATAGACTTTTTTTCCTCCGGACCATGACTGCAGTCAAAACCTTTGAAAATGACGGTTCCCTTCAGGGTGACCCCCGCACGCCCCCGGCTCCCCTGGCCCGGCCGCTCAGCCACGGCGCCCGGGGCTGCAGCCCCCGCAGCGCCGCGTGCCAGCCGGGCGCGGGGCCGCGCGCGGGCGCCTTGCGACGAGGGGCCGTCGGGTGGCAGCAGCAGCAAACGCTTCGCAAGGGGAGCCCCGGGAAACCTGCCGGCGTGCTCCTTGAGCGGCGGCGCTTGTGCACCTAATCTTCAAGACCCGGTTTCTTTCCAAATCCCAGTCGCATCGGGCTGTGTGGCCGTGACGCTTTTAACACCTAGCGTATGCAGCTCGTTTCCCTACTCGCTGGGCTGTTTGTAAACCTAAGTTAAGCGAAATCTCTCCCTACTCTCACCGTTTTACACAGCTCCGAAGGAAAGGGTGGGAGGGGAAAAATGAAATCGAGCGAGAGAGCTGCCAGCACTGCACCTTTCTTCGCTCCCCTTCTAGTACAATAGCTTTGTAATGATTCATTTGCTGCGTAGGAAGGACCTGGTACCCTTCATTCATGTAGCCTTGGGTGCAACCTTCATGTCTTCCAAGGCCAAGGCCAGAGTGGAAAAATCCTCCGTGTTTCCTGGGAAGGGGTGAAGGCGACTGAGTGGCAGGTGCGCTTCTAGCTCGGATGCATCACCCTCCCGCTTTCGTAGGGAGAAAGGCCTGCCTGGGTGAGGGGCTGAGCTGAGCCGCTCTGAGGCTGGGGTGGCAGCAGGCAGTGCATAGAGGGAAGCAGTGGGATTTCGAGGGAGTGCACGATTTCTTCCAAGTTATTAAAAAATGCCATGTGTTTTGTTTGCAGATTAGTTTTGTTTGTTTTTGACAAGACTCACAGCTATGACCCCCCTGCAAGGTGTCCCAGTAAGTACGAAACATGACATTTGATTAAATTTTACAGTTAGAAAGGAAAATTATTTCACCTCCATAAATTCCTTCCAAAGTAGTTTTAACTAGCTACAGGCTTTTCCCTCTTAATCTTCCCTGCTGTGATGCAGCTTTGCTGTTCATTGTTTAACAGCTGCTGCTGCAAACCAAAAGGGGGTTTCATCTCCAGCCTAGGTGAAGTACCGCTTTTTTTTCTTTGTTTTTTTTTTGTTTATTTGTTTCTTATCATGAGGAACTTTTAAAGAAAAAGACCATGGCAGTTGTTTCAAGGAGTTTAGAGTGTGCTTTCCTGAAGGATGCAAGAAGACTGACAGTAAGATGAATGAGCAGGCGCATTTCATGTGTGCCTTTGTAGTTTCCTATTTAGTAACGTCTGTGTGTCTTGAGGAGCAGAGGAATGCTGGATTTGCTCATAGCCATTTGAGGGAAGACCTTGAAAACCCAAATCTTATGTAGGGAGAGATTTGGAGAATGGCAAAAATGGCTTCACAGAAGCGATCAGGGATGCACCTTTGGTCACAGAAACCTTTCGGAAGAGGTGAGAGAGTGACTACTCAAGAGGCTTCAGCAAAGCTGCTACTAGAAAGCTGAGTGAAGAAACAGGTACAGAGAACTTCTTTGTCAATGATGTGGGCAGTGGGATTGAGTACACCCTTGGCAAGTTTGCTGATGACACCAAGCCATGTGGTGCGGTTGACATGCTGGAGGGAAGGGAAGCCATCCAGAGGGACCTTGAGAGGTGGGTCTGTGCGGACTGCATGAAGTTCAACAAAGCCAAGTGCAAGGTCCTGCACATGGGTTGGGGCAATCCCAAGCACAGATACAGGCTGCACAGAGAATGGATTGAGAGCAGCCATGAGGAGAAGGACTTGGGGGTGTTTGTTGGTAAGCTCCACGTGAGCTGGCAATGAATGCTCTCAGCCCAGAAGGCCAAGCGTTTCCTGGGCTGCATCAAAAGCAGAGTGACCAGCAGGTCGAGGGAGGCGATTCTTCCCCTCTGCTCTGCTCTGCTCCAGTGCGACCCCCACCTGGAGTACTGTGTCCAGCTCTGTGGCCCCCAGCACAAGAAGGACATGGGCCTGTTGGAGCGAGTCCAGAGGAGGGCCGTGAAGATGATCAGGGGGGTTGGAGCACCTCTCCTATGAAGACAGGCTGAGAGAGCTGGGGTTATTCAACCTGGAGAAGAAAAGACTCCAGGAAGACCTTATAGCAGCCTTCCAGTTTGTGAAAGGGGCCTACAAGAGAGCTGGAGGGCACTACATGCCCTTTTTACAATGGCATGTAGTGATAGGATGAGAGGTAATGGTTTTAAACTGAAATGGGTAGTTTTAGATTAGATATTGGGAAGAAATTCTTCCTGATGAGGGTGGTGAGACAGTGGAAGAGGTTGCCCAGAGAAGTTGTGGATGCCCCCTCCCTGAAAGCGTTCAAGGCCAGGTTGGATGGGGCTTTGAGCAACCTGGTCTAGTGGAAGGTGTCCCTGCCCATGGCAGCGGGGTTGGAACTAGATGATCTTTAAGGTCCCTTCCAACCCAAACCTTTCTATGATTCTAAGAAGTGGGTGGAAGATGAGTTGTCAAGGCAAAACGCTTCAAGTGGACTGCAAAGGGGAAAGAGAACTGGTGAGGGAAGGGCTTGGAGGTGTTTTGAGCAAAAGATGTTGGAGAGGGTAATGACAGCAGTGTCTTGTATAGATGGAGACTCAGCATGTTTTATGGTCAAAGCTAAGGTAATACAAGTATAGAGAAGGTTTTGTTATCTTGTACACATCCTGAAGGATCTGCAACGGGGCTTGTCTTGTACAAAGAATACAATTACCTTTCAAATGACAGCTTGAGACATGTATAACTATTATTCAGCCTGTATTGGATCTCCTTCAAGACTGTCTGGCAAAAAAAGAAAGATGTTAAAAAGTTCATATGAAATTTCCATGAAATATTTTCACAGCAAGTATCTGCTTTTCATTGGAAGGAATAGAAATATTTTTCATCACAAAACGAAAGACTTTCAGGTTTGGCAGTTGTTTACTGGGTTTGGGTATTTTTTTCTTTTCCCTCCCTCTCTCAAACACCTTGATTGGTTTCTTCTGGCTTTGAGTTTCTCAACATAAGGGCAACATTTTCTCCAGCTGGGGACGTTTACTATTCTCTCCTAGCTGCCAATGTATTTATGTGAAATCTCAACTGAGAAGGGCTTTGGATTTGCTTCTCCATCATGAAATAGCTACATGGAGCAATTCAAGCCTCAGAAACAAGAAAAGAATCCTTATCATTAGCAATGTTGCATCAGCCTATGAAATACCTTCCTCAGGGCACACCAGTGGTCCTGAGAGACACAAATAGCCCCTGTTGTTACTTGCCTGAGAATTTCAGGCTGTTGCTGCCCTGATGCACTGCTGATGGAGAAGCAGGACCAGCAGGTGCAGCCGGGTGGCTGTTCAGAGCCCCTGTGTGAGTAGCAGCTGGATTTGGCAGTACTGGCAGCAGCAGGGACTGCAACACCGTGATCTGATGTGAAGAACATCTGCTGGAGACTGATATCAGGATGAGAGAAGCCTGCAGGCTTGTTGAACGGTAACTCAAACTTCAAACCAGTGTTTACAACACATTATGTTCTACTTCATCTACTTTCTTCTCTAGAGAGGCGAAGGATGCTTACAAACACCCTGGAAACATGCTGAATGGATTAGCCCACTGAAAAGCAAGCTGGCAAGCTGGAGCTAGGACTGGCTGTGAGTCAAAGCTCACCCAATTACTTCATTATGAGAATACTGAGTAAGGGGAAAGCATCCATCTCTCTTGGGTAACAGTAGAACAGATATCTTTGTGCTACACAAGGAGATGCTGCACCATAGGTGTAGCCATCTTCCCAGTTATGTCTGGTGGTCACCTTTTAGGGAAGAGTGAGGACATCAACCCCGACGCTTCACAACCGTCCAGAGGAGCATTCCCATCCTACCTTTATACAGAACAATTTCAACTGAGAATCACTTAGTTCCTTTTCCAGCCCGTTGTGTTGATGTGGACAGCTTAACCCACCCAGTTAGATTGAACAGGGTGATTCCTACCGGGGCCGAGTGAACAGAGGGAGAAATTCACTGTGAATATCGGTTCATATTTGAAAGCAAATTTTCATTCAGAACAGAGACACATCCACATGACTGCAGCATGCTAAACCAACCAAGCATTGAATTGAGGCTATTCATAACAAACTGTCCATGAATGGCCTGCAGGGCAAAAACTATCTGCAGGAAAAATTCATGGGCAATTTTGACTAATGAATGAATTTGGGAATTTGGCTTTCAGTTTGCAGGCAGCTCACAAATAGAGAAAAAGCCATATGAAACTTATTGAATAAATGATTTATAATGAAATATTTGTTCAGCTCTAATCTCTGTAACGTGTATAGTTTATGGTGTTAGAAAGCACTTTAGGATTAGCTGTGGGAGCTATATGTCAATGAATAGTCTGTGAAAAACCATTCCTTTCTGAACAACTATATGGTGAAGTGTTAATGTCACCTGCTGCAGAGGGAGCCTGCTAAAGGCCTTGTGCTTGGGAAAGGACTGTTGGATTCCAGAAGTGCTCTTGGGCTCTTCAGAGCAGAAATTAAGGCTTGAGATCAGTCCTCCTTGCTGACTGCAGTAACTGAGGACAAAAAGGGTGAATACTAGTGCTTATGCATGGGAAGGTTTGGCAGCCATTTGAGAGAGTCATTTCGCTTCTGCAACGATATTCACTGAGAGGCTGAGCTGTGATCGATTTTCACCAAGGCTGTAAGAAACATAACTCAAACCTTGTTATATAACAAGGGTATTTATACATTCAAGGCGCTAAACGTTCATCTGCCTGGAAGCGCCTTGCAGCTAGGCACAGCATGCCTTTATGCCTCTATTCCATAGCATCTGACATGGTGCTAATACTAAGAAGTTCTCCTGGGAAAACAGTAACAACACCTTTAGTGAATATGCTTTCAGGTTCATATGGAGATGTTCCTAACTATCCTCTCTTTGGTGGTCATCTAGATGCTGTTCCACGGTGCCTTGCCCCATTTTAAGACCGGCTTGCCCCTTCTGTGCATGCCCTCTCCTACTGCGTGGTCACTTTGCCTGACTCCTACCACTATGTCCAAATTCTTATAAGCAGCCTTAAGTGCCTGTTTTCCCCAGCAAGTAATGTGGAGTGGGACCAGCTCAATGCTTCTACATTACACAGGCAACAGAAACTGCTCCATACAACTCCTTTGCTGCAGCAAGAACTGGCTTCACTTTGGCAAAACTGGAAGTGGAGCTGGCTCCTGAAGCTCGACCAACACTGAATCCAAGGAAAGGAGCCAATACTGAATCCAAGATAACTCAGAAAATGATGACCCAGAATGAAACTGAAAATGTTCCCATTGTGCATTGGAAACCCTGGACAGCAATTCTGCGAGCAGTCTCAAGTTGTCCAATGAACAGTTTTTGCAAAGCCCATCATGCTTTTACTCCTTCCCCCCAAATGCACTGAAAGCTTCTAAACTGAGTCCAGCTGGAAGGAGGTACATGCTGCACGCAGCCGTCATGTGAAGGAAATCTATAGGAGCAGCTTGCCCATGAGTGTGGTGGAGATTAATAATATGGCATGGCATTTCATTACAAGTGTCTACAGGGAGTAAACTGCATTGTATGGCCACTGGTTTGTGCTGCTCCTCTGTTTCTCACAATATTATCAAAGATGGATCTTGGCCTTCCTTCCCCCACAGTCACCGGCCATAGTTGTCTCTGTGTTCCAGCTCAGTTACTGCTCCCTGCTCACTATTCCACCCTTTCTTCAACCCACTGCAGCTGACTTGCCACATCTCCTCCCTGGCCTGCCTCAGATGTTGGCCTCTTGGGAGTTTAACTAATCCAGTGTGTTGCATAGCAGACTTATTTATGGTAGCAGCAGAAATAGAAACAGAGACAACAAGAGCAAAGGTACATTGGCTCATACTGTTGTTCATATTTGCTTTTAGTAATGTTAATATGTCAGGAAATAAATGGCCTAGTTTGGACTATGAAGACATTTCCAAATGCATAAAGATTTCAAAGTATTACAAGGACTTTAGAGCAATTACTGTTGAGTTCTATTAATTTTGCGGCATGTTTCAGATGTCAAAAAAAAGAGAACTTCCAGCAATGATAGTACTCTATTTTGGTACAAACAATGCATAGCAAAGCAACTTTCCTGGAAGTGCCCATCTTGCAAATATTTTGTTTCCAGTTCTGACTCATCTGGAGGGATAGGGACTGAAGAAAACTATTGAGAAGCTGCCATAAAGAAGCCTTAGTTTAAGTATGATCTTAATAACATTTTCCTATCTTTTTATGACTCACTTTCATTATTGCAAATCTATGTTTTTAAGTGAACATATTCTTTTATCCTTAAATCTTACCTGTTGATAAAGCAAATTTCTGAGTAATAGGACACACATTCAGACACTGCAGTTATTTATGGCTGCTTTGCTCTTATTTAAGCTTGAGCTGGCAAACTCTTGTTTCATCTGCTACCCAGTGTGTGGCACTGTAAAGTCATGGGGAAGTCACCTTTGTGCTACAAGGAACAGGGTCTAGGAAGGCAGTACAGGCTATTGCATCCCCAAGAGGCAAGAATTATCATGAACATCTTTGGAAGGCAACAAAAGAGAAATAATAGAAGGGAAATCAGGAGAAAATAATCTAGTGAAAACATGGTGCTGACTTAGGATTGGTAGAAATGCAGTGAACACAAACACCCATTCGCAGAAGTATGTGGGCATGGCTTTTAAATTTATCTGTTTTTTCCCCAGCACTACTCTTAAAGAAAGCAGGAGCCTGAACAGAGAGTCCAGAGGACAGTAATGAAAGTAATCAGTGTTCTGACAAATCTGACCTATGAAAAAAGATTGAGTGAAATCGGGTTAATTAGCCCATAGAAAAGAAGGCTGAAGGGGGAAGGTGGTAACAGTCTTCCAGTATATAAAAAGCTGCTGCAAGGAAAAAGACAATAAACTGTCCTTCTTATCCACGGTGGATGGGACGAGAAATAATGGGCTTAAATTGCAGCAAGGAAGACTCAGGCTAGAAATAAAATGGCCATAGTAGTGAAGGACCAAAATGTATTGCCTGGGGAGAGTGTGGAGGCTCCATCACTGGAAAGCTTTTTAAGAGCAGATTAGGTGGCCATTTGCCAGGTATGGTTTAGTTCTAGTTCATCTTACCTCATAGCAAGGGAGGAGCTGGATGGTTTCTTGAGGTTTCTCCATGCCTTTTTTCTTTGTGGTTCCAGATGTGCCTGGGATTCAATCAACTCCATACATAGATTGGAGCACTGGTGTCAAAGGCAAGAAGAATGATCCAGCCACAAAAGGTACGATAAGAAGATTGATTCAGCGCTCCCTTGGGCTGTGCTGAGTAACGCGCTCCAATGCCTGTTGAAAATACGCTCAGATGCATTCTCTTCCAGTCATGGTGGGAGCTAGGTTTTAGGGGGAGGACTGGAAGCAAGGAATGTTGAAACAAGAGATGTCCTCTGTGACAAGCGTTGTCCTATCACGTTTATTTTTCAGGAACAGGTGGAGATGGTTCAAGACAGTTTGGTCAAACTGAGGTTTTAAAATCATGCTCGGCTTCAAACTGTTTTTCAGATTTGTTCTTCAAACCTTCTTTGTCCTGATCGCTGTTACTGTTGTAGTAATTCCTGGAAGTCTTTTTCCCGTGCTGGTTTCTATTGTTCCTGATCTTTCTCCTTTTAGCCCCAGAAGAATTAATCAACCAGTTCATCTGAAAGCCACACAATTCCTCCTCCTCCTTCACCCTCCCTCTGTCCTTTCAGCCCACCACACAGAGACCATACTACTCTTAATGCTGTCAAATCCTGACAAAACCAAACAGAGCGAATACTCTTTGGTTGCTGTGCATTCATGCCCCAGCCATTGCCTTTCCCCTCAGAGGAGGCGGACCGGGCATCTCTGAGTGTTTCTTTGACCATATGGCGACACCATCTCTGTCTTTGTCATTTCATAACGTTCAGAAAACGTTCACATTCTGCTCCTTCCCAACCCCCAGGGTCTCTCCCGTGCTGTCCCAGATGTTATGCAAAATACAGCAGGCATTTATCACACCAGGCATGTTTAGATGATTTATAAGGCAGTACCACCTGCCCTTCAGTCTCCCAGAAACATGTGCTGCTGACATTCTACAAGGGAACACTTGTTCCTCCGGTCTAAAGGCCCAGTGACAGGCTCTGCAAACCAGGTGGGCTGGCTTTCCTGCACTCAATGGAAGAATTGTAAAGGAGGGAAGGAAGAAAGCAAGTAGTTTGCCGAAGCTTGTTACAGCATACCGGTCCCTGTTGCTAATGTTTCTGAAATCATGAGCCTTGATTTCCAGTCCTTGTCGTGCTGAGGGACAGATCACGCACGCTTTCCTGGCTACTGCTGTGCCAGGCGAAGACTGCACTGGCTCCAGCTTTCTCTGGCATGGCCCCCTTGCCTGGGGTAAGTTTCCTTTCATATCTACCTCCTGAGGTGGGTTTTTTTTTGTCAGGACCCCACAACTTGTTTTAGCCATCTGAACTAGGTTAGCAATGACCTGTTATTAAAGCTAAGCTAGCTCCTTCTGCCTGAAATGGGGAAGGGACTTATTGCAGGAGCATCTCAGTCAGCAGATCTGACCAGGCAATAATGTCTTCTTGACTACAGCTGGAAGAGGACACAGCATCCAGCCCTGATATTCATGACCTTGGATGTGTCACCAAACCCACGCGAAGAGAGCTATGAGGCCTTATGTTATTGTAAACAAGTCCAATAATGTTTTTGCCTGATGTGCGAGGGACAGAAAATAAGGATAGAGAACAGTTAGGCTGTCGCTATACAGTCTGGGAACATCTTCTGTGCAAAGCTATCAACAGCCTAGNCATGAGCTTGGATGTGTCACCAAACCCACGCGAAGAGAGCTATGAGGCCTTATGTTATTGTAAACAAGTCCAATAATGTTTTTGCCTGATGTGCGAGGGACAGAAAATAAGGATAGAGAACAGTTAGGCTGTCGCTATACAGTCTGGGAACATCTTCTGTGCAAAGCTATCAACAGCCTAGGTGAGATATATTGCAGTTCTTCCCACAGGGACCTCTGAAGGGAAATTTTCACTGGCCTCCTGAAGAGACGGGGCTGATCATCCCTGCCCTGTAGAGCTGTCTTATTGCTGTAGTTGCAGTTATTTCAGATGAGAAGGAGTGTTCCGCCAAGAAAAGCCTATCCCAGTTAGCATCTAGCAGAAGTAAGCCTAATGAAAACCTAAATCCAAATCTCACTCTGTGATTTCTCATATTTGTGTGCCATCACAGCTCTGTTTTGCTTCTTCTGATCATAGCATCTATCTGCATGGCCTCTATTTTATCAGGTAATATTTTGAAAATGGTGCGGGAACCATTCATGATGTCATAGGAGATGAAAACTGGAAGTTTGTTAGTTCAATCCTTGCTCCAGCCCCACATTTCTTGTGTTATCTGATGTGGATCTCAATATGTATTAGACTAAGGAGTGTAGAGCAGACCAAAGCAGAATCTTGTACCGTGGCATGTTCCCTTAAAATGCTCGAGGGTTAATGGGAGTGAACGTGGAGCCCCACACGTACAGTGAAGTCAGCCTCGACAAGCAGGGTGCGTGCACTTCAGGTCAGAATACTTCAGTTAAAGCAAATTAATAGCAGACATGGCCTTAGAGGAGATTTCCTCTGAATATGAGAAAAAGCCCAAAAGGAGGGGAAAGTAGGTGTAAAAAATAGGCAACTCTCTCCCAAAACCATTGTGTTCCTTTGTCTCGGTGCTAGGCAGAGGAGACTGAGGGTTAGAAACAGGTGGAAAAGTAACTTCTCCCAATAGGACATGGTGAGCTCTTCAGAGGAGACAGCAGGTTATAATGATACACCTTGCCGGTGTATTTGGAAAGTACTCTGGGTTTGGGGAGATAGGCAAAGATATAGACCTTATCCTGCAAGTGTGAGGCGAAAGATGCTCTGAGGCCTGGAGGTCTAGGAAGAAAGCCCTGCACAAAATTTGTCTCAGCAATGCTTTTGACCTCCACTCTCTGCCTGTTCCACACAGATACTTAATTTCACATTTTAGACAAGCAGTTTTTGTCCAACACTCGACATCCTTACTGAGTAAATCAATGAATGTTCAAAGAATGTGCCTTCTTCCACTGCCCGAGGTAGGTGAATGCAATGCACTTGGTTCCCTTATGCGCCAAGCCTAGACAACTTGGCTTCACTGCATTCAGCACTAGATGGTGGTTTGCAAGATATTGGAATGGGCTAAACCTACACTCACCAGCCCTGTGTAGCGAAGGTTCCTTTTCACACTACAGTGCCGTCTTCTCACAATGGCTATATTTTTTTCTGCTTTCACATAGCACTATTCCGAGCTCTGTCGTCACATCATTTTACAGCAAACATACGTCTACCATGTTTCCTTAATGATGAGAAATGCTAGATTTCAGTCCCTCAGTTTTCCGACAAGAATGCCTCTTCCTCTGGAGTGAAGGGCTGGAGGCATTGTATATTATTACTGTAGCTTTGTGTTTATGGAGGCGGATGTTTGGTTAGACTCTCCAGTGATACAGATTTGGCAGGTATCCCTTAGCCGTCATTAGAATTTATAAAACAAAACCCCACCTGACCCTTAGTGACAGGCTACTGAGATGGGAAACCTCTTTTAGTCCACAGAAGCTGAGTAAATAGGGCTGGAAAAACCTCCAGAGTCCACTGCCATACCAGAGAATGATTGTGTCCCAGACAGCTCCACATAAGCAAAGCAACAGGCTTTCCTCAGGGAGACAGGTCAGCATCTCCATTATCGAGTGTGCCCGTCAGAGGCTAAGTTTCCACCCTTTTAATTTCACCCCGTTCCTCATAACTGTAAGACCTTTATTCCTGCCAGGACAATCATTCTTCCATCAAATACTTGTAGCAGGTTAAGTATACTCCTCTGGGTATAGGTAAGCTATACATATTTAGCTCTCTTTCCCTCCCCAGGTATCAATTTCCCCAGCCCTTTAATCATGTTTACTGCTCTTCTCTGAATCTGTACAGTTCCTGGTATTTTGCATTGTTCCCATTCATCTCTGGGCTTTTTGACGAGCTGTGAGGCTTCATCTTTGCCTTTTTTCTACCAAAAGAGAGGCAATCTAGCAAAGCAGATAGCACTCTGATCTAATGGCCTCCTGTGACTATGATTCTGTGCCTCCCTAAACTGCTGGGTGATCTTGGAGGTCAGCTGCTTGTTGCAGTCTTTCTCAGCGGGTGAACTGAGACAACAACGGTCCCATCTCCTGTGAAGCGCTTGGAGATCTATGTGTGCAAACATGACAGAAGCGCTAAATAGTACAGCTGTTACTGCTGCCTGAAGGAGTGGCTGGCATTGGGAAAGGGTGCCAGGTTCTCAGGCAGAGCTCTGCCCAACCTCCCTCACACACCCACACACCAGTATAGATGCGTTTGTATTCACTGGTGTCCACCTCTGCTGTGCCACTCGTGTCTCTCTGAGCTGTGAAAGTCTCAAAGGAAACGACGCAGCTTGAGCTCGAGCTGGGGCCAATTACGTTGCTTAACAATTTCACCTCCCTCTGATTCTTCCTTGTCAATGAGGGACCAGGACATTAACTCTCAATAAATTAAGTCATTTTATGGGGTTTTAATCTCTCTGTAATATTTCACTGTTGACTTTTCTAACAAAATCAAGACAATTCTTGGCAGCTTTTTCTTCTTACTTGCTCTGCTATTTGACCTCTACAGGAGCGGTTTGGTTTCTTCCAGGATCTTGGATGCCGATAAAGAGCTCTGCTCACCTTTCTTCCCTGCCATCTGCCATCCTGGCATTTCTTGGCCTCAGAACAGCAGACCAGATTTCACCTTGATCAAGCTGCAAAGCATTAAGGGAAGAGCCATGGTCTCCAGGCACTGTGGCTTGGACTGAAGTGGAGATACCACAGTGGGCACGAGGAAGCAGATTCCTGCCAACGAGCCTCCTGGTGCCAGTGCAGAGAGCGTGGACACCTCCTGAACAGGACCTGAAGGAAAAGGCAAAGCGGCTGAGAGCTGTGTGCCTCTGCTTTCCCAGATATGTTCAGCAAACACTGCTGGCTGCCCAGCTGTAGGGAAATGACTCTAAGCCTACTTACTACAGGCATCCTATCAAGGCTGATAGTTGTCTGTCTTGCTGGAGAGGCATCATCAACCAGTGGCAGACACAGAGCAAATACGTGCCAATAAATGTAAGGCTAGAAAAACATGTCAGGCTGAATCCTACAGACACCCTTCTGTGTGAGGGGAGACAAGTTGTAGGGAAAGAGCGTTGGCTCCTTTTAGAGTCAGGGGAAGGTGAGAGGTTTCTTCAGTGGGCTGTTCAGAGAAATGTTATGGTCCATGATATCTGATGCCTAGAGTAGGACTGAGGTGAAATTCTGGTCTTTCATTTAGGATGTAGTCAGTCTCCCATGTAGCCACAGCTACTGTCCAGCTCTTGTAGCTGCTAAGACTCATAGGTTATTCCACTTTTATTAACTCCGAAGCTTCCCAGATGCTTAGTATCCTGGGCTGCATGCAAATTCCCACAGTTTGATGGCTCAGGCAAACAGCCGAGTACCACTTGCCTTAATAGTGCTGCCACTTAAACAGGAGAGGCATCCTCACTTCTTGCCCTCTGTAGATGCTCACAGAGCATGGCCTGTGACTGAAGTCTGCTATTCTCCACAGCAGGCTGGCATTGGGTTGCTGAGAGTGAAGTGGCTGCACAGTGCACCTGTCTGAGACATGCAAGCAGTGGGTCACATAAAATTATGTAGGGCAAGCACAAAGGCATAAGTGATTGAGAGCCAGGCTTGAGAGGAGAAGATGTAGTTACAGGTAACATAAAGAAAATAAGGCAGGGAAGAAGGGAAGTTTGGGCAAGAGCTAAGGAGTAGGAAGGTCACTGCAGAGCAGTTTGGCCATGACATCAGCAATAACATTTGTGCACTGCTAGAGCTTTCAACCAGACAGAAGAAAGCAGAGCAGAGGCCTTGAGACCTAGTCCTAGCCCCTGCCACGCAGGGGTTAAGTAGCATTGCAGAGTGGATTACTTCTGCCTAGGCACAGATGAAGGAGATGGGTGCAAGGAGGAGGAAGAGCCAGTAAAAGATGAAGCAAAACCTGAGGCATCCTGAGTGAACAGGCTCAGTGTTTGTTCAGCCATTCCCCAGGCCTGGAGTACTGCTGAGGGAGTTTCAGGTGGTGAAGAGTGCACCCCACTGTGTACGCTGCTCTTGGCACAAAATTGTTTTGAGGGAGCAGCAGGGAGAAAAGCGAGAACAGGAACAAAGTGGCAGTGAGAACAGCAGCTTGCTCTGAGAAAGGTGACCAGGTAAAGAGAGGCTGCATGAACACAGACAAACTTCAGATTTGAGTCAAAAGTGATGTACAGTATCAGCAAATACGTTTTACACGTGAGCTGTTTGTACATGATCCTCTACTGTGATGTAGCTGCCAGGATACTGTGCTGTGGAAAATGTGGCTGTTGTATGGGATGCAGTGTCTGGGCAGTATGAACACCTTATCTTTTAAAAACTTAAACTCTTCTCTGTTGAAAGACGCTACAGTTTGGAAGGCAGAGAGGGGGCAAGGGACAAGCATAGCAAAGGGTAGATACAGTGATGCTATGGGGCAAGGAGGGGTGACCTCAATGGCACGTGCACTGGGGACTGCTCTCAGTGTTTGCACCTCTGTGTTCTCCCTCCTGAATTTCTGAAGAAGGGATATGACACACATGTCCCTTTTCCCCATTGTGTGCTGCTCCCCTTCCCACTGCATGAGCCCTCTGTGGTCTCCTCGTGGCTCCTCTACTAAGTGGGCATGTGATATTAGATGTGCAGTGCCACGGTACATCCAGACCAGTGGAACTGCTTAAATGACACAGAGATCTGTGAAAGGAGATGTTGTGAACCATATGCTCTTGTTCTGCCTTTTATTACACAGATTATGGTCCATGTCTTCAGGATCATTTCGTTTCAGGGTTGGTCTCTGTCCTTCAAGGTTACTACGTACAATGTTGATTTTTAGTCTTTGCTCAGCATGATGGCTATTTTGGAAGCCATTTTAGATGCCACGTTCTCTGTTTATGCTGCAAAGGGCAAATCTATGCCCTTGCATGAACATTTTGGATTTTAACTTGGTGCAAGAAGGGAAGGTGAGATGTTGCAATGGTTACATCCTTGATTGGCACCAGCTGCATGTGACAGAGCTGGTAGTGAAAGCACAGGCAAGTGCCTTTGGCAGACCTAGCTGGAGCAGAGTAAAAGTCTAGAACTCCTTAGGCATGCTTAGATGAGCATTTTTAGGTCTCAGCTGTGAGGGCAGTCCTCTCATATGAAAGGTTGTAACAAACATCAGGAACTTCTATCTTCTTAACCTATGCTGGCTCAATCTTTAAAAAGATACTAGTATGACAATAACAGAGGAACTATCTGCAGATGTACCATAAATATGAATTTGTGATCACTTGGCTTCTGTGCTATGGCAGTGTTTAGAATCTCTGACCCTGACCACTGTATGAGGGACTGGGCTGTCCACACAGGCAGTTAGCAGTCAGCCACTCCAGGTAGATTGTGAGAGAGGTAGAAACTGTGCTATCATCCTGTCTGACAGAAGAAGGCATGATTTTCAGTTGTCACAAGCTCTAAAATCCCCACTGAGGAAAGATACCACAGCTAAATGGCTGGTAAACATCACACCCAGGCTGCCCCTGGGTCCTGCCAGTTGGTGTGGCAATGGTGATGCTGCTTGATGCAGGTGAGGTCCTCACTCTGCTCCTTCACAAGAAAGATGTTTACCCTTGCTTAAAAGTTTCCTCAAGATAAGGGTGCCAAATACTTGAAGGTATGAGCAGCTAATATTTGAGCAGAGAAGTTGTGTCTGAGGTAAAGAGCGGCTCAGAAAACTGCCAGGAATAGAAAACCTGAAGAAACCCATCATGTTCTAGTGTCCTTTACCATTCAACCATAGGTTAGAGGATGTTGGACCATGGGAGATGTTCCTTCAAGGATACTGGCCTACTGGGAAATTGAGGATCATCACCCTTCCAAACTAATCCTAGAAGGCAATGGATGACTGCTGGGAAAGGTACTTAGTTAGCTTATTGGTTATCTGCTGTAAACTTGTTATGAAGGGAGCTGTGCTTTCCTTCAATACCTCTCACTTGAAATGTATCTAAAATTACTAACTTGAAATAAGAGGCTCTAATATGTTCATAGGTGGAGCCTAGGCATAACAAAGAGGTAAGTAGCACAGCATGTTAGCATGGATTACAACCCAAAAAACACCAGTGAGACAGTCTCTCTGATCTCGTCTGAGAGAAGGGAGACAGGGAAGACAGATGTTTAACAACAGGTTTCATCTGAAGTGGTGAGGTAATGCTTACAAAGGGGTTCTTTTGAAAAAGGGGACTCCAATCTTTTCTTCTGTTCAGCACAAGCCATGTCCCTTTGCCAGGAAGTGCAGAAGCTGCTTAGATTAGAGATATGAGTGATTCGGGGAAAAATCATCACTTGTTTTCCTGTTTAAGCAAAGATGCTTTCTCATAATGATAACCAAAGGAGGAGGCAGCATCTCTTGGCAAACAAAGTGACATTAAAAGCATTTGCTGGAAATGCTTTCCACTTTGTTCCTGAAAAATGTTCAGAGTGTATTGATAGAGTAGCAGAAGACTCAGTTGTGCAGCAGGGGCCCAGCTACTGTAATTTGAATTTTGGAAGGGGAAGGATCAGAGGGGCAGTGAAGACCCACTAGTGGGATCTAGAAGTTTCCTCCTCTGGGAAGTTCCTTATATTAAACTCACTAATCACTTGACGCCATCTGGCGTAATCCAAAACCAGAAAATATGCTCTTCCAAAATAAGTTTAGAAGCTACCGGTATACGTCATCTCTGGCAGGGAGGGGGCGGGGGGGGGCATGATTCACCAGCACTGGAGAAGAAAACCACTGGGGAAATCATCCCTAGCATACAGATGAATCTGGGAATAGAGCCTAGCAATGTTCATTTGAACGCGTGGCTGTTCTGTTCCTGTGGGATAAAGGCAGCAGCAAGGGCTGACACAGCACATGTCTACTCCTCAGTGAAAGCGAGTTGTGCAAAACAGCGCAAATGCTTTGTGCCTTGCGTGACTTCGGGCTCTGTGGCTCCTTCACAGTCAACCCTTGGGTCTGCTTTGGAGGCTGTGCCTGGCAGCAAGTTATCCTGTCGGTTATACGTGGGCTCCTGTGGTTCCACATGTGGTGGGAAGCATGATTCCACTGCGCCTGAGGCTACACTCACAGTTTGCAACATGGAAGCTGGGCAAGGCTAATGTCATAGAATCATAGAATCATAGAATGGTAGGTGTTGGAAGGGACCTCTAGAGATCGTCTAGTCCAAACACCCTGCTAAAGCAGGTTAGCCTAGAGCAGGTTGCACAGGAATGC
>VZSC01011960.1:152685-170133 GCA_013398225.1 Steatornis caripensis
GTGTTTACATCTGACTTAGAGCCACGTGGCCTCTAAGTCAATCAGGTCTGGATTGCTCACAACGTGTCTGTTGTCTTCCCACACTCCAGTACTCTGTGTATTTGCTACCAGCATTTGCCAGCTTTCTTGCTAGTCAAGTATGCCAAGTGGTACCTAATTTAGGCCATATCCATGCAGTCATGTCTTTAGGCAGTTATGCTTGAGCTCTGTGACATCAGCACTATAAACCTGTGCCCAAATAGTGGCATCCATGCTATGGGGCAAAGTATTATCTGTGCTTGTTTTGACCATGTCATGACTATGAGATTGGCTCTCCTGACTTTTTACTGCTGTGCCTGCCTTCCTTTCCAGGGGAAAGCAGGGCGCTGGGGGGGCAGGGAAGAACAATGTGGGCTGTGGTCTCATTCCAAGAGCTGGGACTGTAAAACACTGTTGTGTAAACACAGCTAATCTGAGGTTAACTCCCGTTGCCCCTCCTTTTCTTACCTCCACAATAAACTGCCCACATATCTTCCTGATGACCTCTTTAAAGTAGAACAGATCAATTATATAGAAATATATATGTAGTACTCTAAAATAACAAGCTGTTAGAAATACCACACTGAGTCTGCAATGCTGTTTGCAGAGCATGGAGCTAATTGGTGTGAAACTGCTATTTACAAACGGTTTATCTCCTTGCCTGTAGGTTTCTGGGAGGGAAGGAATAGCCATGTCTGAAAGGAGGGAGGTGCTCTTTGCAAAAAGCGCTGTTTCTGTGAGAAATAGCAGTGGCTATTTCTCTGGCTCTCAGGCATTCAGGGATGCTGCTGCTCTGGACTGAGGTACTAATTCTTTTCCACATCTGTGCAGTACTATATGTAGTATTCTCTTTCCTTGAGGGGTAGTTCTTTGGTACCTGTGTACATGCAGAAGCCTTGAGGGTGGCTTTTAGGAACTCAAGAGCTTCATAAAGGCTTGAATAAATATAACCTCAGTGTTTCATGTCTCTCGCTTCTCTGGTGGGACCTTCTTGGGACTGTCTCTGTCTCGCCCCTTCTAGGGTGAAGTGGGAGGGAGGGTAGGAAATCATGGCATGTGCTCAGTACTCTTTCCCACGAGGAATGGGAGAGCAAGATTTGAGATTTAGTTGGTAATCACAGAACTGAGGAGTGCCTGAAGCTTTATTAGGAAGCTTGATTGCTTGGATAAGGTGCATATGTGTGGGGGTGACACTTACAAGGGGTGCTGGCTGCCAGCTTTCCAGATCTCATCGCTCAAGCTGGAGAAACATCTTGACATGACAGGGCAATCTCAAGCACAGATACAGGATGGGCTGAGAATGGATTGAGAGCAGCCATGAGGAGAAGGACTCAAGGGTGTTTGTTGATAAGCTCCACGTGAGCTGGCAAGGCATGCCTGCAGCCCAGAAGACCAAGCACATCCTGGGCTGTATCAAATGCAGTGTGACCAGCAGGTCGAGGGAGGTGATTCTTCCCCTCTACTCCACTCTGGTGAGACCCCACCTGGAGTACTGCATCCAGCTCTGGGGCCCCAACATAAGAAGGACATGGGCCTGTTGGAGCGAATCCAGAGGAGGGCCACAAAGGTGACCGGGGGCTGGAGCACCTCTCCTATGAGGACAGGCTGAGAGAGTTGGGGTTCTTCAACCTTGAGAAGAGAAGGCTCCAGGGAGGACTTATGGCAGCTTTCTAGTACCTGAAAGGGGCTTACAAGAGAGCTGGAGAGGGACTTTTTACAATGGCATATAGTGATAGGATGAGAGGTAATGGTTTTAAACTGAATTAGGGTAGATCTAGCTTAGATATTAGGAAGAAATTCTTCACAATGTGGGTGGTGAGACAGTGGAACGGGCTGCCTGGAGAAGTTGTGGACGCCTCCTCTCTAGAAGTGTTCAAGGCCAGATTGGACGGGACTTTGAGGAACCTGTTGTAGTGGAACGTGTCCTTGCCCATGGCAAGGGGGTTGGGACTAGATGATCTTTAAGGTCCCTTCCAACCCAAACCTTTCTATGATTTGATGACATTATTTTGGGGTAGAGGTCCAGAGGACAGGACCAGCTTGCCTAAGGAGCAGTCATGAGAACTACTGTAACAAGTAATGACTGTGTATCTCTTCTGTATGTATTTATGTGTTGGAAACTGTCTTCATTATTTCCTGGTAGCAGAGTGACTCTCCGGTACTTTTAGGAGCAACTGCCAGAATTTGGCCTTATTGAGGGGAAGTGCATTTGGTCCCTGGTTTTCCCCTCAGCTTTTCCTTCTCAGACTGTGGAGAGCAGGTTGGGAGAGCCTCTAGTGTGTTCCCAGTGGGGAAACTTCCAGTTTCCTTTGGCGTGCTTTTTTGACTAATGAATGAAGAGCCAAGATATCTTTTAATGTTCACAGCCTAGAAAGAAGAGTCTTGCTGTAAAGCGTAATCTGCTTTTCTGAGATTTGAGGGATATGATAAGGACTGCTTCCTAGGTAGAACATAGATTTATGAAGCGGGGAGAAAAAAAGATGTCTACTTCTCCAAAGTGGACTATGCCTATAGCTAGAAGAAAGACTAAGTAGCATCCATCTCTCTTATGGATGTTAGCAAGATAGGTAAAACTGCAGGCAGGCTGCAGGGCAGGACAGTAAAGCTGTGATCCCCAGCTTTTGGGATGCATTTTCTTCTCTAGTCTCATCTGTGATCCTCTGAGGCTGCTCTTGTCTTCACTTTCCTCGTACGTTTTCAGGCTGGCTGTCCACTTGATCACCCTTTCACTGTCTCTTGCCCTTGCGATGGTGGTTCCGTCCTTTTATTGCAGTGCCTTCGCTCATGAGGAAGGGGTGTAAGGTACTTTCCTCACGCATGCCACCATTCCCTTTGCTGGAGCTATGTTCATCCATGACAGGCACTGTTTTGACTCCTGCACTGCTTTTCATTCTGCACCCTGCCCTGCTCCCCAGCTTATCCTCTCAGTCTCATGCCACCTCTTCTCCTTAAAAATACCACAAAATTAGCACAACTTTTCCTTCTGATGCTGTCAGGAAACCCACTTTTACCAGGACTGCAGAAAGGGCCTGCCTATTTTCATCCCTCAACCTAGTTTCACAGCTGCACCCATATTCTAAGCCTAACCATATGCTCTGAGCTGTGAGGGCACTGTCCCATCTTTGATTTGTCTTTTAGACTGTCTCCTCCACGGAAGGAGAACTGTGCCTTTCCACTCTGTGCAGCATCTGGCAAACTGAAGGCACCTGGCATACTGTCAGTACTTAACAGAAATTAAATAGTAATAATATAAAGACACCTAGAGAGATTAGAGACTTGATACAAAAACAAATGGAGATTCAGCTTGGCAAAAATGAAAGTTAACGCATCTGGCAGCAATGGGAATGTGGAGAAGCATAGCCCTCTATATGAATATTTGAAGTGTGTAAACACTGAATGGTGAAGGAATTAGTTAATGTGTGTTGGGCAGAGCTAGCAGTGATAAGAAGGAATGAAAATGAGAAAACCCTTATGATGAAGTTCATTGAGCTATTAAACAGTTTCCAAAAGGAAAGGCTAGAAATTACTTTGCCTGAGATGCAATAAAAATACTATAACATGCTGACTGAAATCCTAGGACCACTCAAGTCAGTGAGGAAGTTTGCTCTGACATCACCAAAGCCAAGATTCCCTACCCAGATAAACGTGAAAGTGAATTGGCAGAAAAATTGACCTGTGATTGAGTGTTTGCTGTTTTGATAGTTTTCCACCAATGCAATATATAAAGGTGGCTTATGAGAAAACATAAACATAAAATACCAAGTATTGCATTGTATATAAATAAGACCAGTGTTTTATGGATTCAAGGCACTGTTATTCCACATAATCACAGCATGCAAGCATCTGCAGAGTGTGAAAATAATATATGGAGGTATTTAGTATCAGCACCATATAGATTCTTGGGGAGTTGATAGAGAACAGTGGTTTTCAATCTTTTTTAGTTTGCGAATCCCCACAAAGTTTTCTGAGCTGAGGACCCCTGTATGGTGAATTAACATAACAGCCTCTCTCTTGTTTATTTTTGTGGAGACGGCAAATATATCTCATGGATCTCTAAAGGACCAGAATCAGAATGTGAAAACTCTGGCATGATGTCTGGATTGTATCCAGATGTGGTAGATGTTTGTAAGGTGGTTATACTTAGTTATATTCTGATGTAATTACTATTTTGTGGGGTTTTTGAATGCAACTTTTTCATTGTTGGAAAGCCTTAGTTTGTATAAAGAGCTCAATGAATATTGAGTGCAACTTGCATGCGCTTGCATTTCTTTGCATACTCCAGGCCAATGTCAACCTAGAATTTTCTTGCAACTGAAGAGCTAAATCAAAGCAGGAGTCAGTTGTGGATGAAGGTTACTGATCTCAGCTGCTCATCACTGGAAGGTACCACCCTTTGTTGGCATAGCTACACTTCTTGACAAAATTGATAGGTGGTCTAAATAGTGAGGGAGAGATTATTCATGTGTCTGTCAGGAGATGAGAGATGACAATGAATTGTGGCAGTGGATGAGTTGTTGGGCTTGGTAACTTTTCACTCCCCAGCTGCAGCCCACAAGATGTGTGGGCACAGTCCCCATTGAAGAAAGCTTTTCTCTGCCTGCTGAATAAGTTTTTGACATGGGTTGTCTTGATAGAGTTCTTCCTTTTCATGTGAAAGTGGGAATAACAGGTAGGAAGTAGCAATTGAAAGCTCCTGACCTGGAGAGATCAGAGCAGTATGGTCTGCAGCTTTTGAGGGCTGTCACAACAGCTGGCAACAGAAATGGNCCCCGTTGAAGAAAGCTTTTCTCTGCCTGCTGAATAAGTTTTTGACATGGGTTGTCTTGATAGAGTTCTTCCTTTTCATGTGAAAGTGGGAATAACAGGTAGGAAGTAGCAATTGAAAGCTCCTGACCTGGAGAGATCAGAGCAGTATGGTCTGCAGCTTTTGAGGGCTGTCACAACAGCTGGCAACAGAAATGGAAGTTTTGTCCTGAAGGCAGTTTTGACATTTCAAAACTTTATGTTGTCAAACTGGGATGAAAGCCCCGGTTGGTTTACTGGCTTAATTTGTGAAATACACATTAAGTATTTTTAGTTTAATTGCAATATAAATATTTCAAAGATATCTGAAATATGTTGTGAAATATGTATTTGCACTCAAAGGTGTTTTGATAACATTGAGTGATTCTCTTTGTACAGTCAATGTATTCCTGAAGGCACTACAGCTCAGTTATGTCAGATCACCATTTTCTGACAGGAGACTATACTGTTTTTAAAGATTTCAGCTAAGGAGTATAAAGCTTCTTCTCCCCATAGAAGAGGAATACCAAGCACAGTTACAAAAGGAGAGGATTTAGAATGCCAACATCATACTTACCAGCTCAAAATAAGTGTATTATGATTTTTCTCTTTAATGCTACACGTGTTCTTGCTTTTTCATGTCATTCTGCTGCCTCGGTGTGAGCCCTGCTAATTTAACGAAAAAAGTGCTAAGAAATGCTAAAAGCTGAATATTGAAATTAAAAAAAAAAATTTACATTGGAAATGGGATGCAAACTTTTACAGTGGTCACGCATCTGCCATGGGAGTTTACTGAGGTGACTGGTTAATTCCTCTTCCTCTGAAGTCTTGATGTTGAGCTTGAGTATCTTTTCAGGAGGTATTTTCCAGCACGTCCTCATGTCTTGAACTTGATAGTATTTACTTGCACATGGTGCTAGAGGGAAATAAAGCCCCCTCACTGCAGCTATTACTGTCTGAAATTCAAATGTCTGTGTAATGTAGGAAGCCCATACTAACACTTAGTGGCCCAGTCTCTGATCCTGACAGCACAATGATGATAAGCAGGGTGTAAATGATTAACTGCTCTAATGCATCGCTGTGGAGCCATGGGGCAGAGGTGAGGTTACTGCAGAGCTTTAATGGTGAAAATATCTTACAGCTTTGGAACTGAAATCTTAAGTGTGAAGCTGCAACATGGCTGTTTTCTGTGCTGAGCACAAAACAAGGTGGTGGGTGGTAAGGGGTTTTCTGGACTGGCTACCTAGACTTCTTTACAGCCGGAAGACCTGCATGGATATCTTCTCTTCCAGTGGGAATGATGGCAGCTCAGCTATTTGAACTGTTTGATTTCTTGATCATTACAGCTCAAGATCACATCAAATCTCTAAGTTTTGCCAACCTAAAAATATAGCCTCTCTCTCTCTATATTTGTCTGTTCTGGAGAAGGTCAGGTAGCTACTTGGTCTTGTCTCCTTGAGATGATCTTCAAACTAAAATTGTATTACAAATTTCCACTGTTATGTTTCCAACAATTCAGNGAGTTTTGCCAACCTAAAAATATAGCCTCTCTCTATATATATTTGTCTGTTCTGGAGAAGGTCAGGTAGCTACTTGGTATTGTCTCCTTGAGATGATCTTCAAACTAAAATTGTATTACAAATTTCCACTGTTATGTTTCCAACAATTCAGAATTATGTTACACTCACAAATTAACTGAGTCCCTGCCCCTGTCCTTGCCCTTGGCTTATGACGGATTTTATCATTTAATGAAGCCTGATTCATTTTTTCCCCAAGTTTTATCATTTATTATTAATTTTAAACTTCTTTGGGTTCAGAGAGATCATGAGGTTGCACAGTAAGGCCAAGCTGTATTTATAAACCTGCTAAAAATTTACAAACAGGAGATAATATGCATATCCCCGTGGTACTAAGTCATTACATTAGGGAATCGGGAGACACAAATGGCACTACTAAATCACTTTATTGTGGGTTATGAAGACACAATATTAACTTTTTAGCTGGGAATGGAAAGACAGTTCCCTTTGTACTAATTGTTACTGTTATTTGCATTGTAGTTGAGCCCAAAACATGAGTTGAGCTCAGAGCCCCATTAGGTGAGATGTTGTGTAAATTGTACAGGAGAGGGAGAAGACTGCTGATGTGTTTTACTCCTAGGAAGTGCTGATGAATTGCAATCATGGAGACTAATTAAAGCATCTGGATGGATAGATAAAATGGACATAAAACAGATTTAATTGACGGAGAGCAGGGGAGGGTTTGACAGTTAATTAATGTTTTTAATCATTTGTGGATTTACAAGAGGAAAGGGGAAGGAGGAGGCTAATGGGGTCTTAGCCCTTGCTGATAGCAGTACCTTGTATATGGGAGTGCCTGGGGTCACATGGAGCTGGAGTGTTCAGACACCCATCCTTTCCTCTCCACTCTCATCATGGGTGCATTTGGCCTCAAAAAATGCTCGTTATGCACAGATTTTCCCCACCTCTCAATTTGTGGATCCCTTACACTTTTAAAGGGATGTGCAGACACCGCTAGGCAATTCCCATGCGCAGATCCTTGCAATGCACATCAGAGACAGAAATAGACCAAGGTCCTAGAGGTCTGCATACCACAGTTTGAAAACCGCTCATCTGGAAAATGGGAAGTGTTATACATACACTGGACATAGCTCTTAATGTTGTTCTTCCATTGGTGTGTTATGAGTAAGTCCTCAAGATGCGTCCCTAGATTGAGGTCTGTTAAGGTGAAGGATATAGTGAGTAAGAATACGTGTGGTCTCCAGGCTTCCAGTGAAAAAGTAGTCATTAATACTCAGCACCAGTGTGAATGAGGAGCTGTGTATTTTTAATGGGCTTTTCACAAATGACAATTTTTCCCAGTCTCCAATAGGAGGGAAGGGGGAAACCATTGCAGTGGGTATTAATGCAAGAGGGTTTAATCTTACTCTTTCAGAATCCATAAACCCAAATAGGCCTTACCATATGCTAACATACTGCTGCCACTGCCAACATGTTTTTTTTTGGCTAAATATACTTGAGGTCTTTTCCCATTGTTTGTCATATTCAAAAGAAAGCTAATTTTCAGTGGAAAAAGCTTGGTATCATTTCCAAAGAATATGTATATCAAATAGCAACTGCAATATGGCCATTACCTATGTGGCTTCAAGTCCTGGTACTGAGATGGCCCTGAACTGCTTGCCTTCGTGAAGTTCTATGGCACTGCCATGCTATGGGGACCAATGGATGGACAAAAACGGGGAATGACTTGCCCACAGCCACCCTTAAATGCAGGCTGGAAAGAGGGACAAGATCCAAACAATGACAACTGGAATGCGCCATGCGTTTTGGAAAATTCTTGGTATTCAAACCTAGTATAGCTGGATCCTGCAGAGCTCTGTGGTGCACAAAAAAGCAGTGCAGAGATGCTCGCGTGGATGCGAATCAAGTTACCTCTAGACTGGAAAACAATGCACCCTGCTGACACAGGCTTTCCTGTTCTGGAGTCCTGTTGTAGAAACTGCACTGTACCAAGCTGAAGTATTGTATCAACTGGAGATAGCTTGGGCAAGTCTAAGACTTCTGTGCAGAGAATAAGGGTAGAGATACCATTAGATGTTTAGAGCTTATCCTGTGCCAGTCAGCCTTTATTATTAAGGGAAAGCTGTATGTGTGTGGCACTTTACCCGGCAATTGTGCTTTTAATTTCTGCAGCTTTGCATAAAGACTTAATCTTGTGCCTGCTCTAACTGCAGAAGTTGCTTTGAGTGTGTGTCTGGGACTGAACCAGTGACTCCAGCACCTCGCTCTGTAATTGGGCACTGCTCAAAGGTGATATAAATGATGCTGTATGTTACCTGACAGCAACTTAGTGTAACTTACAAGAGCGTACAGTCAGGAAATAAATGATGCAGGAGCAAAGGCAGCTCAGTGAAAGGTGCAAGACAAAGTGAGACTGGGAGATTCTTTATCTTAATTCTACTTGGTAGTTGCTTTTCTATCTACCCAGTTCTATTGGCCTGTAAATTACAACTACTTATCAACCAGAGGTAAAATGCAATATCATTTCAGTCACTTTGAGTTTGACCCAAAGTGTTTATATCCATGAAAAAAATGAATGATTGCCAGTTATTTATTTATTTTTACAAAAAATGATAGGCCATTGTGCAGGAGAAATCAACCTCAGCTGACATTCACAGCTGTTCTTTTATGTGGGAGGCAAGCAAAGTGAAAGCAGTATGACACGCATGTCTCTGCTGGACAGTATTTTGGAATCTGCAGTTAATCTGCTCAAGGGGGAAAAAACATGGGGAGAATGCACTGCTTAGCAATAAAATACATCAATACACCCAACACCACTGCCATCAATAAACAGTGATTAAATTTATAGCTCTAGCTTCACAGTTGTTTTGCCTGAAAACCCCCAGGGTGGCCTCAAAGTCCTCTGCTTCCAATCCAAACTGGTGAAGCCACAGTGCTTCTGTCATAAAAAAAAAAAAATTGCGTTATATAACAACAGATCTCTTACATATCTGAGTTAAATACAGAAACATCAGAATTCTTCCCAGGAAAGGCTCAGTTAGGGAGCATCTCCCATCACTTAGTGATCATCTAAGCAAATCTAAGAAAAGGATGAAATTGGTTACGATGAGTAGCCTCAAAGCTGGATGGTCAGGAAGAGCAGCTATTCTCTGCCTGTTGAGGCTTCCTCATTTCACTCACTGGGGTCTTAAGACTTGCTTCAGAGACTGCAGCCAACATCAACACTTTCAGCAAAGACTCCGGCTTTCTGAAAAGCCTTGACCTTCCTTTTCTGGCTGAGGCACATGATAGCTACATTCAGGCCAGCTGTTAAAGTGCTTAAAAGGGACAGGTATGCCAAATACTGTGCTAACTAAGTTTTAAAAAAGAATGATGGACAGTGGATCAATAAATGGACTAAGTCTTTTTCCAGGGCTACCGAAGTCTGGTTTACGCTATTGTCCATGGAATAGTCATGTGCCTCGGTGATCCAAATTTTTCTTCTAGGATGACACGTTTCTTTCCCTTGACTGTACATGGAGCCCACTGGGTCTGACAGCTGTGTCTCGTAGGCAGTCTGAGATTCACATCAGGCTCCTGAATTTTAGATGCCATAATCAGTGGAGTCACTGTGGCCTCTGGTATGCAGCTGGTCACTCAAAATCAGGTTACTACAAAGAAAAAATAGACTAACCTGAGATTTCACAGGGGGGAACATGTGTCAACATGACAGTTCAAAAGCATTTGGGCTCCAGCTGAAATTGCAAGGAAAAGTAAGGATGTGAGTGAATTACCTGCACAGACTCACTGGGATGATAAATCTGCCCTGTGAAGGGAGAGCTCTGGGACTCAATCCTGCATTTCTGTACATTAGCCATTAAGTCTGTGCTAGAACAACAGTTTAGAGGGAATGTGCTGGTTACATTATCCATGTCGTGGCTCTTTCTTTGGTCCCCAGTTCAGGGCTGCTCCAAGTGTTCTTGAAGTGTCAGAATAGAAGATCATTGAGGAGTCCTTAAATTTCCAAAATTTTAAAGCTTTTAAATTAATGTAGTGAAAAGGGAGTTTTGTGCCTGCCACATCTGAAAAGGAACAATTGATATATCTTCTGATTAAAGATGAGTTTGCCATAAATGGATTACAGCCAATTCTATCTATATTGACTTTTATAAAGCACCCACCACTGTAGAATCTAAGCAAGGAAAGATCTGATCTATAGATATATATTCATGCATTATTAAAAAAATTAAATACAAGCCAAAATAGATGTTCTGTGAGGCAGAGGCAAATTTTCAGCTTGAAAGCAGCAATGAGCTGCTTATTGTTTACTAAATATTTGTACTGGATTTTCAGCAGAGAAAGAGAGATCATAAGCAAGAGATACAAGCACAAAACAAACAAGAAAGTGAGAGAATACAACAGAAAGCAAAGCAAATCAGTGCATTACAGGATTTTCCAAAGCAAATGATTTTCATGTAAAAAGCAAGTCCTATGCTGTATGAGATAAAGAAATGTTTAGCATAAATGTGCATCACTGATACTGATAGCAGAAATGGATATTAGGAAGAGCTGACCAGATTTTTCTGCCTTTTTTCCACCTCTGGAATTTCTCTAGTAAATTGTTAGTTTGCAGTTTCATAATTCTAAAGAAGTTTTTGTTGGGTGATGTCTATCAGCCTTCTTGATGATGCTGAGCCAGGGTGTGAGCTGGCATTCTCCCAGGAGGTTTGAGAGGTCTATGGTGGGGGCATGACTGAAGTCACCCTTCCCTCCCTGCCCTATGCGGGCTTGTAGCTCTGCCGTTTTAAGGGTACTCCTTAACATAGATTGCTTGTCTTACAATGCTTGATAGTCATTGTCCAGGCTGTGCATCAGTGGGCCTGCAGATTACCAGACTTTAGGAAAATGGACTAGAAAACAGCGTGTTCATCAGAGTACTGCATATATATGACTAGCTGTACTTAGTACACATGACTTTAATACCCTCAGCTGTCCTTTATACTCCTTTGCTGGAGATGACTGCAGAGTTGGCAGAATGAGACATATGCCTGTTCTCCAGTGGCTGCAGCTTTCATCTGATGTATTAGCACAAACCCACCCTTCATTGGCAGTTTATGCTAATACACCAGCCTGAGCTAGAGCATTCAAGGTGCAGGCGCACATTTTTTTTCTGCTTTACCTGCTGTTGGGGCAGTAACTTCTGGCAAAGGGACAGGGCAGACAGCTGGGGAGAGGTAACATCTTAAATCACATCAGCTAGGCTCTTTGGAGCTCATCTGTCAAATACCTTTATACACTCAGAATGGGTGTAAATTGACTGTATTTTGCCTGGGACCATCAGTCATGCTGAGGAGGACAGCTTGGGACAAGGGCATGAGGCTTCATCGTAGAGTATGCATGCTTCCATGTTGTATGTCTGTGTTATCCCTTACCATCTTTCCTGCTCTTGAGAGAGGATGAGGCACGTTGGCTTGGTGACTTGCTGCATCCTTGCTAACCAGTGAGAGAAGGCTGAGCTGCAGAGTCAAGCACTGGCCCGCAGCAGTCCCTGCTACTTACCTACTAACATGTTCCCCGCCACCATTTCGGAATGTCAACTAGCATTCCCACTGACAACTCCTGAACATGATCTAGGAGATGGCAAACACAAAGCATGTAACGTGCTTCTTGAGGACTTGTTTCAGCCTGGTGGCTGAGCAAAGGAGCTGCTTCCAGAGAGTGGGCATCACTACCGCATTACTTCTCATACCAAAAGAATGGTTTCTGGGAACAGGGAGTCTGGGGCTTTAGACATGGCTGCTGAGATCTCTTCTCTTGTCTTCCATTTTCACAGTGTTTTGCTGATGGCACCTCACACCAACTTGCACTGTAGCTTCCTAAATAAATTCATGCTCAATTCTATCTTTGCAATTTCCATATCATGTTTATTCAGAGTAAGTTGTTTTTGCTTCTCTCAGCCCTGCGGGGTTAACCTGTCTTATGAAATTCAAATGTCCTCCTCTTGCTTTCTGTCTTGTAACAGTTCTTTCTCTTCCTCCCAGCTGTTTGTTGGCTTCGTGGACTGTGCTAAGTTTGTAGGAGCTACCAGAGGGTTGAGAGGGAGACTTGTTGCCCTAGCCAGCCCCAAGGCCAACTCCAACCCCTTCATATGGGCTGTATTCTGGTGTATTTTGCAGGACTTTTGAGCACGAACATGGCACAGCTGAATGCTCGTTATTGCAGAACCTTTTTTCCAATTCCACTCTGAGGAATAATATACCAGTGGTCCAAAGATCTAATACAGAAAGCATTAAGAAGATAGGAATTTCTCCATCAGCTCAGCAATTTTCAGAGTCTTACTAAAGGAAGCTTCCTATTTTAGGGAGTATTTTATCTCTCTGTTAATGCCTAATGTGTTGAACTGTTACACAGGGTTTTGCTATCGCAAAATAAGATGATAATGACAATTGCTGCCTGTGTAGCCAATGATTCTTTGTGCTACTTATAGCTTCTTTCATTCAAGGATCTCAAAGCTCTTTATGCCTTAGCTCTTCAAAGCACACCATTTGCTTAGACACCCAAATCCCACTGAACTGAGTGCTTAACTCATAGAAGATATTGTAAAATATTAAATATTTTTAAGATTCTAGCATATGTCTATTAAATGTTAAAAATTGCATTATTCTCCCTCATAGCAGCATGGATGCTTAATGACACATGAAGAAAGAGGCTGGATTTGTTTGGGTTTTTTCCTATGCTACTTTATAACGCGTTGCATGTTAGAAGAGCATGAAGTGTACTCCAGGAAGGGAGGTGGTGGGTGTGCTCTCACAAGCTGTTGTGTATCATGGGAGAGGTAGACCAGACAAGGAGTGTGACCCACTGGGAAGAGCAGTGGCTTTAAACCCCATAAGCTGTGTAGCACTTGACATCAATGCTGTGTTTGCTCCAAGCTTGGCTTGAAAGGAGATGTTTTGGGGTGGCTTTTTTTTTTTCCTTAAACCATCTCTTTCCCCCCTCTCCTTTGAAATTTCTTCTGGCTGATAACATCAATGCTTTGACTTTTACTGGGTTGACAGCAGGAAAAACTTTTCTTCACAGGAGTAGATATGTCATCTCTTACTCAGCTCCTATTGCAGGCACATTTGTGTGGTTTAAGCATGTAACGTGCAAGTGTTTTAAAAAGCAGTACAAATAAAGAGTTAGGAAACTGGGAAGACAAGATTGAGTGTCTTAGCAAAAATCACTTAAGTTTTGTCCCTTTTGCACTGTGGAGAGGCCTTGGCAAAAGGCAAAACATGGCTGAACTTAGCTGCAAGTAGTTTTAGTCCATTGTGTGACTATAAAGAACCAGAATATTCCAAGCTTAAGCAGGGGGCTGTATTGCTTTATTTACAGTCATACATAGCACACAAATCCTCATTTACACAAACAGCATGCTGAAGGCAGTCTTTCCCTGTGCAGTGGAGGGCTCTGACCTTGCCAGATGCTGAGGTCAGGCAGCTGCTCTAGAAGGTATTTAGCAGCCTACGAGGTTAAGTTTGACAATTCCACCTTGTGCCTCGCTGTCTGAGTGTTCCTGCATGTTGTGCTCACCTGCCTCCGCAGATAAACCTCATCCTCCCTGATTGTGAGATTTAAGTTTTTACCTGAGGAAGACCAAAGGTTAATGTGGTAACAAAGCAGCATGGTTATTATTTGGAGTAGATAACAAATAGTTCTGTGCCCTCTGGTACGTAGCTTTAAAACCCTTCAATGAAGGGGAAAAGTTGAAATGATATTCTGTAGGAATGCAGTTCGAGTAGCACAAGACTTACATTTGAGTGGTACACCTTAACAAGAATTTTTACATTTCCAGGTTTTTCTTATATCCTGGTGGCTTAAAGAAGCAAGGGACAGGCAATCATTCTGTCTGCCTGTATGTCAGTCTGTCAGTCCTACTCTTCTCTGGTATCAGTTGGCTGAGTTCAGCCAAATTTCCTAACAGGATAGATTTAAAAAAATATGAAATTCCTACAAGTAGCAAGAAAATTGGAATCTGGGCTAGGGAGACAGACTTAAATGAATGCCGTCACAGGGAGAAAAGACGATGGTGAGAGCTGAACTGTGGCTTACCCAGTGTGGCCTGTCAGCTGGCTGATGAGCACGTGCGTAGCTTAGAGCACACGCAGTGTGTGCTGCCTCTTGCCCTGGCTTCAGTTAGGGGATGCTGCTATATGTGTGCATGCAACGAATGAGACAGGGCTGTTGCTGTTTAGGACGAAATGATACTGCAGAGATTCAGTGGGCTTAGATACCAGAACATTTTAATCGCAGATATATGCCCTTCTATGAATTACACAACTTCTCTATTCTGCGGGAGAGATGACAAAGACCAGAAGAAAAGTTGGATGGGTCAGCATAACAGCTCCAGCTGTGCCATGCATAGTCCCAGTGCTGGGTTGTGAGGTTGCTTGGGTTCTCTTTGTGAGTAACTCCAGGTGCTGTCAGGTATTGGTTTTGGTAGAGATTACCCAATAGCCAGTTAGCCCATTTAAATCCCCTCAGTGCCCAACAGCTGTCTGTTGCCACTGCTGGTGCTCTCAATCTGCTCATCTGGACAAGTGGTTCTCGATGTGTTCTTGCGTAAATTACTCTTCTGTTCTTAAACCTAAGTTATTCCTTTATCCCATTAGGTTAACTAAAGTTTGTATGCTAACATCGTTGTCGACTAGGCCTAACTTATGCTAACTGCTACGTGGAAACGCATAGAGACAGTACAAGTAAAGTATGTCCATAGGAGATAGAATAGCTGGAGAAAAGCCCTGTGGCACAGGGTTATGTGGGATGTACAACGGAAATACATAAGAAATGAGAATGATTTTGTGCTGTTGCCTGCAAATAACTTGTTAACTCCAATGTTCTTGAGAGGCAATATGCACTCAAACCACTGATATGTGCCCACAACCTTAAATTCACCTTAGCAAAGTTTTCCTGTGTGCGCATTGGTTATTTATTGCTGCTAGAGCACTGTGAATACCCAGGGGATTTCTCTAGCATGGGGATATGATTACACTCAATAATAAAAATAATGTGCTGTAATAAATCTGTCATTTAGGGTAGAAAATATTGACTGTTAATAAAATTACCTGTAGTATGGACTAAATTATTTTAGTACTATTAAAAATTCCAATTGCCAGTTTCATGGAGATGCAATTCCTTTTACAATTGGTTCAGGAGCTGACGGGTGGATGGAATAAAGGAGGAGGATTGGAGAATAGCTGGTGGATGACTGCAAGGCAGAGCCTGAAACTGTCACAAGGGAATCACAGGAAACAGCAGTTACTATATAGCAGAAGTAAAATGTCATTTTCATTGTAGGAAGAATAATCACTAACTTTAGGAGGACAGGGGCCAAGACTGGGCAAACTCCCAGTGGTTGTGGTTGGGGAAGTTGCTGGAGGGTCTCTGGAGGGCTTGGTGGCAGAGTTTGTCCTTTGAGGCCATCTCCAGTCTCTGCTGATTTCCTTCACTGACTCTACTGGGAACAGGGGAAGGGAGAATTTAAATCCTTGGTGGCTCTAAGCTGTCAGAGCCAAGCTTCATGGGGAGAGGCTGAACAGGAGAGTAAAGCAAATGAGTGAACCAAAGGTTTGATGTGGGGCCGGAGTGGGAAAAGGCTTTGGTGAGGAGGGTGGCCAAAGGAAGACATGAAGGTACTTGTAGGGCTACATGTGGCTTTCTGTTTCTGGGAGCTGGTGGTGCCAGAGAAAGGAAGGGAAGGTGGAAGTCCTATTGCCATACCTACTGAGAACACTGGGGTGGCTGACAGAAGAGAAAGTGTGGGAGATCCATCTAGGATGAGAACTCAGTAGGAGCAGGAAATCACTGAATTCTCAATGGGGAAGACTGAACCATACGGTTCATAGGGACTGTACTAAGCTGCAGTCAGGTATAAAGCTTATTAATTGCTGTTTAAGAAGCACCCAAAGGTGAGCAGGGGGTATGGTCTAACTACATCTCTAGGTTTGTCCAGGTCTAAGACAAAAGGAATGCAACTAAAAAGGAAAGTGAGGTTAAAAGGGTGTAAGAGAAAATTGACAAAACTACTTCCTCAGTGTCTCAACACAAGAAATCAGGGAAGTGACTAGGCAGGAACAGTGAGATGTTCTCATGCATGAAAACAATGATGATTTAGTTGGCATTACAGAAACCGGGTGGGATAACACATGTGACTAGAATACCAATAAAGGGAGATATGATCAACAGTAGAGAAAAAAACCTAGGACAGAAGAAAACAAGATTGTATAATCACGGACCAAGAAGATAATTCAATTTTTTTGAGCCAGATTTTTTCCTTTGTGGTGAACTTCTGACTTGAGGTTCCCATGTGAATCAGGCCCACTACATTTTAAGAGAATAAGCCAGGTCATAAAAATAAGAGCTTATGGTTTTTTTTAAAAAGGAGAGACATTAGAAACATGTTTCCTTTTTAAGTGACCCTGTAAGCATGACCTCATAGTTACAGCACAATGAACAGAGGGTCAGTGTTCAAGCAGATACAGGGCAAAAAATTTATGATCTCATTTGAAGTATCAAGCTGGGGCCCCATCTAACCTCTTGAAACAAGCAGAGTAGGGTAAATTGCCCAGCTTAGCCCTTTCTATGCAGATTGACCTGGGAGCAGGTAGGTATCAGGACTCTCCCTTGGCTGTCTTTCATCTGTGCCACCAACTGACTGTGTGAGCCTGGTCAAATCACTGCTGTTTTTCTCATTGACTGGATGGTTCAAATAACGTTGATCAGCTTCACTGTGGGCTATGAGGATTCAATAGGAAGTATTTTGGAAACTTTTTGACATCTTGCAATGATCATGGCTAGATAGACAGGTCAAAACTTCACCTGACCTCTTCTAAGAGGGTATGTGTTATGGGGCAGTTCCCATGTCCAGAGAGCTTAGACTTTGAATTGTTGAGGGATTAAAGATACAAGCATTGCTACAGATTTTAATTCAGAGTGGTCTCCATACAAAAAAGAGACAAAACAGTGGGTCAAAATATTGGAAGTTTGTGAATGTTTGGTAAGACATAGTAGTCTTTTTTTGTTGTTGTAGTTTGTCTTTTGGGGGTGGGGGGGGGGGGGAAAAAGGGGAGGGGAAAAAAAAAAGACTGAA